>JAIUND010000228.1:0-93952 GCA_034699125.1 Gisinianus flammeolus | reverse complement strand
CCCACGTTAGGAACTTTGCCCACGATCGGAACTTTTCCCACGTTAGGAACTTTGCCCACGATCGGAACTTTTCCCACATTAGGAACTTTGCCCACGATCGGAACTTTGCCCACGATCGGAACTTTTCCCACATTAGGAACTTTGCCCACGATCGGAACTTTTCCCACGTTAGGAACTTTGCCCACGATGGGAACTTTTCCCACGTTAGGAACTTTGCCCACGTTAGGAACTTTTCCCACGTTAGGAACTTTGCCCACGATGGGTATGACTAAAAATTGTTTGACATAAGAAAAATTGGTTTACATACACAAGTTCTTAAAGTTCTGTTTGAATAGGGCTTATACTACAAAATGAATATGCAACACCTTGTTCTTTGTGTGTAACATAGGTACGCTGCCAACAATGGGAACTCTTCCCACGCTGGGAACTTTCCCCACTTTAGGTATGACTAAAAATTATGTTTCAATTAAAAAAAAATTCAGATACCGCAGACACAAAATATCGCAAAGTTCTGTTTGATAAAAGCTTGCAACAAAATGAATATGTGTTACACCTTGTTTTTTTAACAGAGACGCTGCCCACGCTGGGAACTTTCCCCACGCTCGGTATGACTAAAAATTGTTTGAATTAAAACAAATTGGTGTACAGACACAACTTGTCAAAGTTTTGTTTGCATAGGGCTTACCAGAAAATGAATTTGTAACACCTATTGTTGTTTGTGTGTAACAGGTACACTGCCCACGGAAACTCTTCCGACGCTGGGAACTCTTCCGACGTTGGGAACTCTTCCGACGATGGGTATATGACTTTAAATTGTTTTTTAAAAAAAAGTTTACAAATGACTAAATTACGGATAGGAAAAATTCAAATTTGTGTCTGTATAAATATTCATTTTTGAATCAATGTGAGTTTTGTTTTGACAAAAGATTGACTGTTGAATGCTAATATTTGTTTTACTATTTTATGTTGGGGTACAAAAAACAGGGACCCTTCCCACATTGCAGACAGAGACTTTCCCTACAGCACCTACTTTGGGTACAGATGTTTTTTTGTTGAAATTCTAAATTGTAAACACCGATTTACACAGACACGATTTGCACATAATATCATCATACAAAACTATATTGAAAAAAGCCTTTCTACAGAACTAAAAATGCCTAACAAAAGCCCATATGCTGCTGCTATAGTTAAAAAACGGGACCAACTTGTTTTGGTCAATTCGGAGTCAGTAATATCAAAACAGTGTGTTACACGGTAAAATTTGCGAGCTATAATAACGGCCGAAATACTCAAAATGGGAACTGCGGGGACCGTCATATTTGTCGTCAGCAACCCCGAATTTATCAAATAAAGTTGGTCCCGTTTTTTTTGAACTACAGACCCACAGGTTGAATACTTCCATTGTAAGTCTTAAAAGTATATATATACTTCACAGGAACTTTACCAACTGTGGCAACGGTTACTTTTCCAACCATAATACCAGGAAGAAAACGGCGATCGAATCGGGCCTGAAGAATTCCGCCTTGCGTAATTGCCCGCTTGTGTGACACCAAAATGAGAGTTTGTTCAAGATAACGAATTGCATATAATAAAAAAGATATACTTTACACAATAGATATAGTCATTGTCATTAATCAATTTAAACTCAGAGTACTTTTAAAATAAACAAAACCCATAAAAGGGCTATTATGTAACGTCTGTTAGTTTTGTAGCTGCCATTTGGTAGGACATTTTACGCATCTGCTTTATTCATATAGCGTAGAGTTGACCTCATCTGTTAATTATTTGAACTATACGCATAATTGAAATCAAACCTCTGAATCCATGTGCAAAAACGGAAATCAAAATAGACAAATCAAGCCAAGCATAAAATCTGAAACAAATGCTCAGATCAGTAACAAATGCACTAATGGCAATAAAAACGTTTATAATCACTATACTAAAATTCGGAGTTAGAGTACACACAAGTTGAGATTATTTTGAGATATGTTTGTATTAAAGACGGAGGATTTATATATGGCTAAATTTTGTGGCTGTTGTCATTGTAATTATAGGCGGAACCTCCGGCAGCCCAAATCAAAACTTGTTGGTACAATTTCAAATTTAATTCTGTAATGATGATGACATTGGGTGGTTTGTTTGATGGCTTTCGTTTATCCACGACCATCATTCCTCGTGTCAATGCTCCATTCAACTCCACGCTCGCGTAAAACTCCTCGTTCTTTGTCGACACCTTTTACATATAAAACACATTTTGTATACTTTCTTTCAAATTTAAGCACACAGGTTGACGCGGGTTTTGTTTTTGTTCTCACGGATGGCTGGACGAGGACAGCGGCTGCGAGTGAGTCAGTGGCAAACCAACCATCATCGCATGTACTCATAATATTCGCTTCCACACGGTTGAGTAATGACATTTCATTGGACTGAATCCCACTCAAAGTCTCCTTCCGGAAAGCCTGCGGGTTTGTACATATGCATACGATATGTATCACAACAAACGATCGAATTTCGATTAAAGCCTTTAAAAAAATAAAGTGAATCATCATCATCATCTAAATATCGCAATTACGTACACAATCTGACTGTGCTCCACTCAATAGAGTTGCCCACGGAATGACGTGAAGAGGAGTGGGAGGGAAATTCTCGAGGACTATGTGAGCTGCCTCGGCATCGGCATAGAAATTGAACTCTGCAGCTGCTTGAACGTTCCCTTCGCCTGCATAATCCCCACACACAGTTAAAATCCACATAATTAAAATATAATAATATAGTGAATGATGATGTATGATAATTTGGAAGCGACCTTGATGATTCCCGCCGAGAATAAAAATCTCACTGAGGAGACTTGAAATGTTGGGAGAGAGTCGGACGGCGGTGGCCAAGTTGGTGAGTGGGGCGAGAGATAGAATTGTCAGTTTTTGGCCTTTGTTCGCATATTCTACAGTCAGTCGAATGATGGCATTCACAGCATGTTCACTCTGTAAATTTGGTTCAATTCGTGGGAGTCCAGCATCCCCAAAACCGTCTGCACCCACAAACGGATTGTACTCGAGTTTAACAGGGAAAACCAAGGCAGAGTCCGAACCACGAAAAACTGGAATCTGTACATACGCAAAATAGCCATGAGATTACATGTATAATGTAATTGAATCCATCAGTTTAAGAAAATCTCCATACATTTTCCTCTTGAACTGCATTCAAAATGCGAGCAAGATTGAGCGTCACATTATCTAGCCCCGTATTTCCATGGCTCGTTGTGATACCCACAATCGTCAGAGGAATTTCCGGATCTCGATGTGCTCGGAGGCAGAGGTAAATTGCCCAGGCGTCATCTATCCCCGCGTCCGTGTCAATCAACACGAATTTCTTCTCCTATACAAACAGAGAACGTGTATGTAAATGGAGAGAAAGAAATATTTACTCTATATATTGTACTTTGTACTGTTGAATTTCTTTTTCTTCAAAAAGTTCAAGGGCGATGACAAATATAAGATAAGACTATAGAAACTCATCGTGACTATTGAGTTTTCAATTCATTTTAACAATACAATTACTGTACGTACATGGATAAATGAACATACAGATAATTATGTTCATTTATTTCATGCCTGATTTAAATTGAACACTTACGGTTTTCCCAGTTATTGGTGAACTGAGGGAGGCTGCTCCAGCTCTCAGGATGGGAGTTGCATCCACTTGTGTCGGCGTCGAAAGCCCAACTGTGTCACAAAATGTCAAGTCGAGTTGACCACTGTCATTTCATTGTATATTTCCAAATTGAATATTTCTGAATATTGATTCAAGTCCTCATTATATCGTAATTTTACCAAAAGCGATGAGAGCAACAAAGCTCGAAATCCCGAGAGCTCCGAGCAAATGAGTCCATCTTAACCTGTGAGGAACACACACACATTCACACACTTAAAAATACAAATTATTCAATAATTTTGGGATGATTCAATGTGTTTACCTGCTGAAAAAGAGTTGAATTTGCCCCCAGGGCGTTGAATGATCATGGAGATCCATAAAACAACACCAAATATCCTTTCACTTTCAACTAAATCCTGGAATTCCCGTCGACCAAAACTCAGTTTCCAACAAGGAAAACCAAAGAAGACTATAAATTGTAAATGATTATTCAACTAGAGCAGCAAAATAGTACAAAAATATTGCACACATATAAATATCTGTACAAACATATATACACTTGACCGGCTTCTCATATCTCCAAATTACATAATGTGTGTATATCGTATGTGTTTGGGATCAATCATGAATCCACGTGGTTTCTCGATAGCCTTCCCATATTTTTTGGGGTGCGTACAGAAGAGAGATGTGGAGAGTTGCTGGCCTTGTACACACACACACACACGGTATTAAATAACAACAAAAACTATACGTAACATCACATAACCTGAGAGAGAGTAGCATCATAACATTCGTGTGAGTGAAACCTTCCCAGTGCAAACGAACAACTCTCGAGTTGAATTTGGATTTCAATGCCAAATCCAATCAAACCCATTTGAATTTGAATTCGAATTCGAATTCGAATCAAATTTAATTTAGTCCGTATACGTAAAAACGCAACCAAAACAAAATCTGATCAGTCTGCGTTGCCAATTTCCCTTTGTTTTGCTCGTGAAAATCGCACCAAATATAGCAGAAGAGCAATGATCGTTTAATTTAATGCTAAAACTAATGAATTGAATTTAATTAACAACATTTAAAGGAGGGAGTTGAGTAAAGTTTTTTTATTTTATTTAGTGACGACTTTGTTTTGTTTGAAGTGCGTTTAAAACTTTAAAGTTAAAGTTAATGGGTGCGGACATTGCTGAGGAAATTGTCATTGTTCATTGTAGAAATTTACTGTTAAATGAAACGTTTTTGATGCATGATTTTCGAGCGGGATTGTCCTTAGTACCAGCGCAGGCTTCGATTTTGATTGTTTTTTATTGTCACTGTGGAATTGTCAGTGTCATCATCAGACGGGATTTCCGAGGGGATTTTGGATTTTTTGGTCAGGGGTATTGACGTCGTTGTCGCTGTAGAACTAACGTCGTCAAGAGTCGTAGTGTTGGTAACATTTTGATGAGAGTTCATTTGTCCCAAATTTTCCGTGCACCAATGGACACTCAAGCGATTCGCCGAGTTTTTTTTTAAATGATAAAAAATCCATGGAAGGAATTCTGTGGGGAATTATATCCGAGTAAATTATATAGAGATTTTATATATTATTATATAGTTTGACAAATGTCCGTAAGAGAAAATCCATTAGAATATTGTTTCGAATCAAAAACCTGTTATTTTGGTGAAAGCAGACGCGACGTGACCATCCTTTTCTCCAGCCCCCCAAGAAACGATCCCGATTTGAGTCGTCACATTATTTTGTCGGGTGAGCAATAATGGTCCACCTGAATCCGTTTTCCCAATGTCTATCTTCTTGGTTTTGTAACCCGCACAAACAAATCGACGGGATACAAAAACTCCAGCTATTGTCGAGCAAATTTTGATGGAGTATGTCCGCATGTCCAGTTTTTGTAGTGTTGGAGAGCCGGAAAAAGAGTCTTTGTAGTTTGTCACACCCCAACCGACCGTCGTCACGATTTGGCCATATTCTGATTCTGACTTTCCTTCAGATTCTTCTTCTTCTTCTGACTTTGATTTGGAAGTCATACTCCAGTTTTCCTCGGGGAGACAAACAGGAACTGGAGCATTTCGTTGTGTCAAATTCACGGGTTGTTTGAGCTCAAGCAGAGCAACATCAAAGTCAAATCTGTTGAGGTAAATATTTGTATATATGGTAAATTGAATATTTCTACAATGTAACTTTGTTCATTATTTGACCTTTGACGGAGTCTTTAGTGTCACTTTTGTCACCATATATTTGGTGACGGTCCTCACCCTTGATTTTTATACTCGTTGATAAATTTGGGATGGAAAATTCGTCGTCGGACATCCAAACGGATCGTTCCCTCTTCAAAATCCTTCTCTTGATCCTCCGGGTCAAAAATCCAGGATTTGGAGTCAAACCTGTTCAAATATTCAATAAAAGATGATCCGCATTTTGAAAATAAATTGTGTTTTTGGATATATTGGATTTTTTAATATGGTAAAATTGAATGCTGGTAGAGAAAAAAGTCTGACTTTTTATAGAGGGATCCGAGGGTGACTTGTGTCAAGGGTCTGAGCGTGTGAGCATTGAGGAGGACTTGAAAATCATTCGTAATCTCAAAATCCTTCATTTTCCCATCCACACTCAATATGTTGGACGAGACGAGGATTTTGGGGAGGTCAAGTAGACAGTGAGCTGCGGTGAGGACATAGAAATTATTCACAAGGGTCGCTCCACAAAATGGGATCCGAGTGTTCCTGTACACGAGTGCGGCTTGCCACGGAAATTCATTATGCTCTGTTTCCTTACCCCCAGAAATCCGACCCATTTTCTCCGGCCTTTTTCCACACTCTATGCAAAAAAATTCCATATACTTATATTCTTCATAACATATATCGTGACGTCACTTCCGACATGAACAACCTTTTAAAAGAACGAGAGAAATACTGAAACTGAAACTGAAACTGAAAAATCCTCACCACAATCATTTTCAAATTGTTTTGTGTAGTCTGACACTTTGAAATCCTTCAAATCCTGCCAGTCCTCGTCTCCATCCTCACGAAACTCCTGTATAGGAATTTCCTCACTTGAACTCGACTCCGTGGATTTCCTGTTACAAGCCTCCACTGGATTTACGAGAAGACCAAAAGACAAGGCCACAGCAGTCATGATGAGGACCCACAGGGACTTAAAAAATATTATGGAATCCGGGTGGGCCATCGCAAAATCCGAGTTCCCACAGTTAAAAGGATTTAGGCTGTGTTTGAAAAAACTCGTACTTGTGAACTTTTGCTTACGTATATATGATTTATTTTTTTCTCCGTGATAGAAATCTTTGAAAAGATATAGAAGATAGATATGAGAAAAACAAGTGTAGAGCGAAGAGAAAGATATATATGTGAGGATTAAAACTTACCTTTGTACAGTGTTGAGCTAACGAGGAATTGATGGGTGTGGGAAATGGAATCATATATATTAAATATTGAGGAATGACAGAGTTTATACTAACGGAACTTTGACTGTTTTGGTTTTTGGTCTTTTCATGTAAATGTAAATGGTAAATGATGGTGATATAGTTCATTGGAACTTGTACGGGATTCAAAATATCTCATTAGAACGCAGAAAGAGACTTTCGACCTTCATTCCTTAATTGCCCTTTTTGGGTTCAAGGCTATATACGATACATTCAAATCATTCCTTTCCTCATCTTCACACACACACATGGGACTCTTCACTCTTTATATGCATTGAATTTCCGTAATATGTAGAACTGGATAAGAAAACCCGCCAGAGACGTCGATCTAGAAGCCGAGATATTTGACTTTTCCTTTTTGGCCTCTTTGGCGCCACGGCGTTTCTTATGATTTTGTAATTCGAAAAATCACAAGAAACAAATCGTCATATATTTTGTTTGAATTTAACTAAAGTTTGTAAATTAATTAAAAATATTTACAATTTTTTTGAAAATTTCTAAGTGTTTGCATAAAATAGCCCATGTTTTTCTACATAAGAATATGCAAAAAAGTGAAAAGACGTCTCTGGAGGGTTTTCTTATCCAGTTCTATATATAACAGTTCATTATTATTATTTAGTGCAGAAAAATCAAAGGAGAATTCTGCTATAAGGCTCGATTATTTTATTGTCCCCAAATTTCAAATTCCACCCGGATTTAAAATTCTGTACATATATAGATACACTTTCCATATCCTTCCCCATTTTCTACCGAGAATTTATGTCGGATTAAATACTCTATAAATGTGTGTACAGGAAAATTGGCGAATTCTTTGTCAACAGTGTAATAAAAGTAAACTTTGTTGTTATTCTTCTTATACAGATACATATAGCTTGGATTTTATTCATTCGCACATTCATTCATTTTGAATAATTATACATTTTCCCTTGTATTTTTCACTCAATCTCGACTCCATACAAAATCTCTGTCAAACCATGTACAAACTTTCGTACTATATACAAAGTGTCACGAAATTGAATTCACAAAAACGAATACTGATATTTATATATAGGTATATATTTTTTATTTTAGCCGAATTGTGGGTTTGTGTTTCTCCTTGAAAAGTAAAGCTCCACACGAATAAATTAAGTGGTATATCTTAGTTGTGTGTGTTGTGTTTGTGTGTAAAGTGATGAAAATATAAGCGTGTTCATTGTTGAGGGACGACGTTCATTTTCTGGGATTCATACCTATATAGTTTCTATACTTTCAATATTTTTCATGTTTTGTTCTCGGATTTCCTTTTGCCTTTTTATAAAAATTACTCTGTGTAATATAATGTATCGATCGACGATTCTTAACCTAAATAATAATAATAACAATATTAATAAGTTATGGATATAAAGTAAAGCTTGTGCTCTTTGGGGTCGTGTCTGAGTACATTTTCGTTTGATTGTCCCAAAGTATTGAAATTTCGTTTTCTCCCTCTTCAAGTCCGTCGGAGTGAGAGAATTTCTCCTTCTTCTTTGTTTACTTTTACTTTTACTTTCTACCAAAGACTTCAATGGCTGAATGATTTTGATAGCCACCAAGCCACGGGGGAAGAGCATGCTTGGGAATGTCTTTCAGTAATTGTGGTTGCCATTTCTTCTCATCCGTCCCAAACAATTCAATTTTACTCGCAAAATCCCCCAGAATAGGACGAGCCAATCCCCAAACAGTATTCGCCATGAAATTCACTGCAAATATATACATAAATATATTTCAAATTAAATAGTGCTCATTAGCATATTAACATGAACATGGATTTTTGCAGACGAAGAATGAATAAAATGGCAATACAGGCAATAATTTCTATATAGACAAAAGGAAAAAAACTTACCATTGACGCCATATCCTTGCTTGAGCGTGGGCCCGTGTTTACGCTCTACTGAAGAAAATTTACGGAAAATATCCAACGTTTTTGTCACGCCTATGCCAAAACAAGGGCAAAAAAAAAAAACAATGTTCCAGTCAGTTCAATGTGTTTATTTTGGCAATTGGCAATTGACAATTGACAATTTGGCGATTTGGCTAGGGAAATTATGATTTTGTTGACAGTCAGTTCAACTTACTTGCAACGTGCATAAACTGATGATTATTGTAGCCGTTCAAGTCGTCCACCATGACGAATTCCTCGACAGTATTGTCCATGGAACTGAATTCTTTCGGACTCTCATGCATTCGGTAAATCATTTGCTCTGTATATCTGTCAAATTCCATGATGCTTCGTTTCCCTTTCTCAATTATCTTCCTCACGTCCCATTTCCCATAATTCACAATCCAGACTAATAAAACGCATAAAACCAAAAAAGAAGTCAAAATATATAAAAAAAAAAAAAAAAAAAAAAACAAAGGCGACGTAAAAACGATTCTTTGGTATTTTTGTACCAAAAATCACAAAATATATGAGAGAGAGACTTACCGGGAAGTCCATCGTCATCAAATCCAGAAAGGAAATACGGATAATCTTGAATGAGATTCTCAGGTGCTTCCCAATTCAAAATTTTCTGTACAAAAATAAAAATACAAAAACATATAGGATCATAAGTAAAAGAAAGTAAGTATTGTAAGAAAATGCCCTTGAGTCCTTGAATTCTAAATGCTAAAATGAAACAAAAATCTGGATATTGTATTATCTAAATAGTGGAAATGTTTACCTGGATTTCATGTTTGTCCTTCCCCTGGACTAATTGAACGAGAACGATGAAAAGTGTAAAAAGTTTGAATACAGTCAAAACCATTTTTTTGGTAGGTTATTTGTATTTTGACGTTAAATTCAAAATTTCAAAAAAAAGAGAGAAAGAAGGAGAAAGTACGGAAGAATTTTGATTGTGGTGTAAAACAAAGTGAACAGACGGAGACCAACAGAGAAATGACTTTCGATTCCTTATGAGCCTCCGAATGAAATGCACTGTGTGTACGGAGTCTGAATCGAATGGAGATGGAATGACTGAGAGTGAGCCGAGTTCTCATGTTTTATTCACCCTCTTGGCCCAGATAGTCATCGCCGACGACTCTCATCTCAAACGACAAGGTCGTCCAGATGTGAATTCAAATTACAACAATTATAATTACAATTTCAAGTACCTGACATAAATTTAGTTTTTTTTTTTTTTTGCTCCGTAGGTCAAGCATGCCAACGAAAACGAACGAGGAGGATCGGATCTTAATGAGAAGACTCATTAGATGCCAGATCATATAGTTATAGTGTACGAGTCAAAAACCTTAATTGATCATCCTCATCTTGATGCCTTGATGTATAGGTTGATGAGGCGGCGATGAGGACTAATATAGTAGTGATGATGTCCCCGTCGTAGTAAAGTGAAAAATCTATTAAATAATTAAAATTGAGCCCCATTGAACCGGTTTCCAAGTTATTTGGCCCAAAGTGTCATGATGCACGTAGTCTCAAAGTTGACGACACGTAGACTTTCGTCACCACTCTTCCTTTTCTTATACAATTACATACAATTGCATTTTCGGACACCCACTCAAAATATACTGCCCATCCATTTCTCTCATTTGACAATTGAAGAGTTAAACCATAGAAAAATTCATTGGGGGATGTCTTAATAAGTTTTTAATGCGTTTGTTGAGTTCAAGTTAAAGCCAATGAACGAAACATGCGATTGAGATATTAAAGGAAGTCACACACGTAACACGCACACGTTTCTCTTCAAGATATGTAGAGCAAATCGTCTGATTTTTAACTATTTTTGTTTCGTGTGTATACTGTGTCAATCGTTGGGCAGTCCTAAATTTTTTTAGGTTCCACTATCACGCTCTTTTTATACATGTACAGATATATATATATATGGTATATAAAAATGATGAGAGTCATTTAAATTTAATGGATAAAAAGGAGAGGGTAAACAAAATATACATCAAATAAAAATCCCAGCAATTAAGACTTCAAATTGGTCCCGATTTAATTATAGGATGAGGAGGACAAAATGTCACGTAGTCATATTTTAGAATCTCCATATCCAAATACTTCCGACCACGACCGACTTTTTCCCCCTCCCCCTCCCCTCCAAAGATTAAAAAAGTATATGAATGCAGCTGTGTGTTTTGTTATCGCGGTATATTGGGAAGATTGAAAGATTGTAACTAAGATATATACAGATACTAAGAGGATCGTCCTTGAAGATTCGAAAGGTGATATTCGAGTGGTGATAAACCGGATAGAGAAATTTTAGACAGGATTTTATTGCTCATGTGCATTTACTCCCTTTGCTATTGCTCATTATGTCATATCATTTAAGTTTGACCTATGTGTATAGGTGAAGATTTTTCTTGTTTTTTTGTTTCCTTGTCCTTGCCTATCCAGCTATATATCCTCTGCGTGTTCTCATTGTCTCTTTGGATGATTTCTTTATCAAAGTCTATACTTGTTTATGTGGTTTGATGACATGTGAGGATGAGGACGGATGAACGACACATATGTGGATCATGTGACATGGTGAACCATGTGCTTTTCTCACTCTCTGTTTTTTATTTTCATATTCCCTATATATTTCCTTTACTTTCATTTTACATTCAAATCCGTCCGATATTTCAAGTCGTGCCATGGTTGTACACAAATCCCCATGTTGTATTTGTATTTGTATGGAGAAAGCCATCGACGGTTAAATACTCATTTTCAAAAGAACAATAAGCGGCTTCCAAATTCGAGGGATTTTATTTTTTGGAATTTTGTGGAGAGTAAAACAGTCTACATTGAACAGTCTTTCGTTCTACAGCATTCGTAAATTTGGCAAGAAAACTCCACAGTGACAAAATTTGAACGTTTTAAAAGAAGAAGAAGAAGAAAGTTTCTCATATATGTTGACAGTTTATACATTCTAATTGTCCTGAAGGGAAGTTCACCATGGAGAAAAACGCTCAGTTCTCAGGTAAATCCTTCGAAAATTTCAAATTAATTGAAAAATGATTTAACCGATAACATTCATACAAAAAATATAATACTCAATTCATTGCCGCATGTTGTCTCCTTTCAATTTCAAATCCATTGATTTCATGTAAGGAAATTCATCATTTTCTTTTGCGATTGCCTTAATTCCTTTGAAATGAAAGTGAGACTAATAAATAAGATTAAAGCACTAATTAATTTCAAGGGAATTCTGAGACCAATTATTATAAAAATCAATAGCCATAATGAGAATTCTGCTTCGTGTTTGAACTTTCCCCAGAAAATCACAAGGGAATTCTGATTAAATTTATATTGATTCATGAAGAATAATGAAATAGAATTTTCAACAAATTACAAAATTTTTGTGCATGTTGAAGACTGAAGATTTGAAATGAGTAAATGAGGATCTCAACATATGTGTGATTTCGAAATATCTATTTAGTTCAAAAGAAAGAGGAGAAAATTCGAGTACAGGGCGGCAGAAACTCAAATTTATTTAGTCCAGAAGGAAAGTCCAATGAGGAAATATTTCGAAATTTGAAATTTTGAAATTGGAATATGTCGTTGGCAATGTTTCAAACAAATGTGGGCACGAGTGTATTGAATTGAAATATTTCACGAGAGTTGCATCAGATGCATATATGCATCGGGATGGCATGAGAGAGAGAGAGAGAGAGAAGAGAGCATGTGAACACGAATTTTTGCAATTAATTCCTGTGAGATGTCTGCTGTGTCATTTGAAGTCATATCACACTTTTCTTTCATTATCGCGTGGTCTGAGTCGGATGAAATACGACAATGCCATGCTGCTCATTCTAGTATAGACTCGTGATTTAATGAGCTCTGAGTGTATTTGAGAGTTCACTCGACGTATGTTCTATGTGGATAAAAATTTAGTGGATTCACAAAAAGATTGTGTAATCCTCTCATTGCAAAATCCTCTCATTTTGTTATAAAAGTACAAAAATAACTACATATATAATTAGCCTCCCCATGCCCCATGCGCCTTCTTTCATTTCATTTAATTTCCTCTCTCATACAATATTGTATTGAATTATATACATATGTATAAATCGTCATGAAATCTCTCAATTATACTTTCGACTTCCAGTCCCATAAGTCAAGTCGAATTAGACTAATTATTTCATTATTTGAATTGACGAGACCCACCGGACAATTATGAACCCAATTAAGCTCGTTCCGATGAGTGTCCAGGCTTCTCCAATCATTCAATGCGGATATGACAAATCGCTCAATCAGTTCCGCACATGCCATTTCCTTACATTGAGAAACCCAGAAGAGATTTTGATTATTAGGGACAAATAGGCCGTATGTCGTATGCCGTATAGTTTGTTGATTCGTACAATCCCAATGCAAATTACAGGCAATTACAGTGCCAACAAGGTAAAACTGGATTACATATACAGGACAAATAGCCTCAGAATTTAAATAATCGGGTCCCAATTCGTCGACTCGGGATACGAACCATTTTGGCTACGCAATTTATCGTTTATTAAAATTGCTATTTGCGGGGGGTTTTGGGATTGTGGGGTGGGGTGGGGTGGGGTGGGGAGAAATTGGCGAGTAATTTGCACGCGTAGTTTTATTTAAATATTTCCTATATAGTCCTCGTTGTTTCTCTATAATTCATAGTTAGAGGGAATATGAGAACGGACAGTAAATGCCTTGTTGTTTCCAGTCCAGCTTTCCTATGTGTCTCAGTTATATTTTAAAAGTTTCTCCGTTTCGTATGTTGAGAATTTGTTAGCTTTGTGTACCAAAAAATTCCAGATTTTATACACGGCTGAATGCCTATGGAAGGATTGGGAAAGTAGTCCTAGGAAATTTCTTCACTCTACATCATATTAGGAGAAAGTTGAGGAATTTCTCTCATTGAAATGAATTTGAATAGACGGAGTTTGAGATTTAATTTCCTTGCATTTTACATCCTCTCAAAAATTGGGATTTTCCCCGTCAAATTCGATCGACATACTGGTTTTATGACACTCAATAGTCAGACGACAAAGAAGGAAAAGAATGGGACTCATTCAAATCGGAATGGAGAGTGGACGTATTGGAGTCGCTCCAGATGGCTTTTCAAATTCTGGCAAAGTTCATTTGGTCTCCATTCCCTCTACGTCATTTCCCGGACAGCACATTTACTAGGGATTTTGGAAGGGATGACAGCCGACAATGCTCGGAAGAATCTACATCAAATCCCGATTGCCATCATCTACTCGTTTTCTCTCGTCATTGCCAACTATGCACTCTCCGTCATGTTTGATACCTGGCCGGATCTCACCGTCAAATTATTCAATGAGTTTGTGAGCACTGGACTCGAGTCGTGGTCTGACTCATCCGCAGGTAATTTTCTCCAAACTCCCCAAATTCCAAATCATCATCATCATTATTTTTTTTCTCAATCCATCTTCTCTTCTGTATTTACTAACATCTTTTTTAAACGGGATATTAATTTTTTGAAACAGGAAGTGTAGACAAAGTTGATGCCATTATTGGTTGGTTGGCGGATCCACAAATCGTGCAAAAACTCCTTCTCCGTTTCTTCCCAGTTCTTTTGTATCCGCTTATATTCATGGGCTATCCATTGCTGTACTGTGTGGAGCCGAATCTTCCCATTCTCATCATTTCCTCGGTGGATCCCGGAGTGAGAGATCTTCCTACCATGTTTATCAGTCTTATTATGGACATGGCCCTCATATTAGTCGCCTTTGCCATGGCCAATTATGCCATCGTCCTCGTTCTCTCTATTACCCTCACCCTCACCAAGAGTCTGAAAGAGGAAATCGCAAACATTCAGTATGAGTCAAAAGAATTTTGCGGATTTAATTTTTTAACATGGATGTTGAATTTGAATTTGAGTTTGAATGTGTACAGGAATTGATTAATTGATTGTTGATTGTTATTGTTCTTATTTTTGGGGATTTGAATGTAGAAATGAGAGCGAGTCTCTCATGTTCCGTGTGACAGAAGCGTGTGATGCGGTGAGGGATTTCCAACTCAAAATGATGCTGTTCAACCTGAGTTTCTCTACAGTTGTGTTTATAGTCAAGTCGGGATGTTTGTGTGTGGCGATTATGGGTGGTTGGGCTGCCATTCGATTGATCTCAGTCCATCCCCCATTTGCTTGTCTCTATGCTCTCTTCTTTGTGAATGGGAACGTTTCCTTTCTTGGGATGTTCAACACTTGCGCTTTTAAATTGACGGATTTGGAAGTTGAATTAAAACGGAGGATTTTAATACAGTCGTTGGGATTTCGGTTTAAAAGTGAGAGGAGTCAAGTCCGAATGAAAATGAATTCCACTCCACAACTCGGCATCAAAGTGGGACAATTCAATGTCCTAGAACGAGAGTCTACACCTATTTTCATTGATTTTGTTTTCCTCAAAATTGCAAATCTCCTCCTCACCTTTTAATTGTGCGGTTGTTAATTAATCACAAATTCGAATTCAGGCGAATTTTTATGTTAGTAAAAATTAATTACAGAAACAGAGATGTATGTAGTACATATTAATTGTTGCAAAAATTATCACGTATTTTCATAATGCTTTGTCAGTGTGCCTGTAGGAAATAAACGAATAAAAGTACTATGGTTTTGATTGTTACTAATTTTGCATTGATATCTGTGGAGATGAGTCAAGAATTTTTTTTATTCAGACAAATTATAGGTGTATAGTTACAATACATTTTGGGGGGAGGGGGAGGGGGAATTCGGACAGACTAAACTTTGCTCATTTCTTCAGGGAAATATATATACTACCATGAGAGAGAGATGGGAAATTTGTGGATGGGTTTACAAGTTGACGGTGAGTGTCCAAATGTGAGAAAGGGGTCCGATGGCCACAGCGGATGACGCCATTTTGGCCATGGCAGAGAGGTAAGTGAGCATTCGTTGGATGACCTGGATCGGGGGCAAATCCGGATTCCCTTCATACTCCATCATACAATCCAAACTCCCCGTCTGTGGATTCAATTCAAATTCCGGGAATTTGGAAAGGAATCGCTCCACTTCCGTCCGGGACGTGGAACGACGACCAAAACCTGCAAAATTTATGTCCCAACCCCGACGATTCCTCGTTGCTCTACACACACACACACAAAATAATGAACGAAACTTAATTGATGTCCTGAAATCTCCTCTGATTCAATATTTCAACTCTGTTTGGATTTTAAAATGCACTTACGCGATGATGTAGACTTGACTCATTCTCTTCTGTGGAGGGTGATGACAATTTTAAACTCTGAAAATTCACAAACAAATGACAAGTTAAATCTAAAGGTGATTCCAACAACTTGTCGTCACACTACAAAAACTTGAGAGAAAATTGTTTTATACAATTTACAGCCCAAGAAGATGCACAACAAAATGAGGTGAGATGATTTTTGTGTCAAAATGGGTTGACAAAAAATAAGGGGAAAATTGAAGGAAATGAAAAGAAAGTTTTATTTGGGAAATTAAAGTATGAATTTATGTGAGTTTTACTGAGAGAAGAAAATGTGGAGATTCCACGGGAAAGTCAATTTTTCTGTAGGAGAATTGGAAATATTTTTTGCAAGTCCGAGCCGGGTTGCGCTCCACCACACAAATGACCGATAGAAAAGGAATTAAAATGAAAATTCAATAGTGAGAGACAAAGCAAAGTGGAAATTCACTCTTAGCTTTCCCTTCATTTCTAAATGAATTGTTAGCGGATTTCATGATGGAAGTTGGTTGGGATTGGTCAAGGCTGAGAGAAAGAAAGAGAGAGAGTAAGGAGAAATCAGCCTCGTCTTTGAAAAACAATTCCATTTTTTATGGACAAATAAATAAATAACTTGACACGTAATAATAATAATAATAATAAGTAAATGAATCAACCAAATTCATGTATTTAGAAGCACTCTTTCTCTCTCTCTCTCTCTCTCTCTCATTGAGCCTGAATAGTACGTGTATATTTTTTAAGACGTTCATAAAAATGCAATGAAAAGTGCTCGTTGAAATCCAAACTGTCGTTTTTGATAATTTCAACTTGATGGACGGCCAGATTGACATTGATTTTTCCATCAAGAACCTCGTTCTGATGATGGAGAAACTAGAAAGCGTGGGTTGATTTTATTTACAGTGTCGTTTTTTTTTAAGTGTTCAAGTTGAACTCTGAGTCTCACTGAGAGAAATAATTCAATTTGTATCGTATTATTTTGTACATTGAATTGTACATTTTCTATTTCATCGTCAATAAAAATGTTTGAATTTTAAATTTGTATGCATATATTATTATGTTTTCCTTACAAACTCCATCAAAAACTTAATTACTGTAAATGCAAAGGAACTCTTTTAACAAATGACCCAAAAGAATCTATTAAATGCAATCGGATCATTTAAAAATTTTGTTTAGCATTTAGTGACGTTCACACTTCACATTCCACCAGAGGAAATTTTCATCCAGACAGGAGCAAGAAACCCGACGGAGAGTTCTCAGACATATTTGAAATGGTAATAATTTTAGTGAGCTGGGAATTCATAGACGATCCATTAAATAAAAGTCTCCCACACAGCTGTCGTTCACATGTGATGATTTTTCCTCTTTTTCTTTGGACTTTCCTCGTCTCCACACTTGTCAGTTTTCAGTTTGCACGCACACATCTCAATGTAAAAAGAAGAGTCTATATAATCCCCCCTCGCACATATACCCAAACATTCCATTGTCATTGCACAACAATTTGAACGTTGTGGACCTATATTACTACCTGTATAGTATGTATTTGGTAATATATTCCTCGCCTGCCTCGGAAAAGTTGTTTTGAGGAGATTTACTTACCCATAGTTATGCATATTGTATACGATACAAAATGATGGAGATTTAAATGTTTCATCCCCTTTGGAACTGATAAATATATAAATGAAAATTAATTTAATTGTGACCACACAATCCAGAATGAATGGGAGACGAGACTTGAATGACAATGAACTAAAGTGGATGTGAAATTATTGTAAATTATATGTGGAGAAGGAGAATGAATTAGAGAATGAGAGCAGCACCACAGAGAAGCAACTTTTGTGTGGTGAGCAACTTCCCATGAGACTCTGATCATGTTCATGTTTGACATTGCTACTGACGACAACTAAATTCTTTTGATTTTCTTATAGAAGAAGGAGACAAACAACGTCAGTGTCAGATTGTCAGATTACAGGGAAAATTTGTTGATTGTGAATATTCCCTTTCCGTTTACACATGCACAATATTTAGAATATTTAGACGTAAATGCAAAAAAAATGCGTAATAATAATAATTATTATTATTACGATTATCTGTATGTATAATTGTATTGTATGTAGTAGGTTCACCATTGCTATTGCTTACAATCAAAAAATTGAGAATCATGATGATGATGATCATGATCAATCTCGATGACCTTCTCCTTGAATCCTGACGATAAAGACAATTTAACTTTAGCCTGAGGTGAGTTCGTCAAGTTTACGTACAGTAAAGTAATAGTAGTAGTCCCCAAACTCGATCATCTGCTCCCATATAAAACTTAATCTTCCCATTCTCCCCTTGGGAATTCCTCTTTAAAGGAAATTCAGCTCTGATTCCATTATTTATTTTATTCTTCCGATTCTCTTCGACTCGAGACAATCGAGTCGCGTTTTCGGATCCTCAAAAGATAAAGTTTTATTGTACATTGTTTTTGTCCACACACGTTTTTGCTTTAGTAAATAGAGCAAAATATGCTCACGTTTTTCCGTACCGTCGTCACACTTGCATGTGTGACGGGATTCTACACACAATTTGTGAACTCTGCCGAGCCCACTGTTGAGGTAAAACCCATTGCTTATTGTTGTCAGTTTATTGTATACATATTTATATTTAGGTATTTGTTTTTATGCAGTCTCTAATTCGGAATTTTTTGGATTTTCTGTGCTCTATATAGGAAATTTTGAGTTGGGAGTCGCCATATGAACTGCAAAAGAATTTCCCATATTTCCTCTCGGGATTCGACGATGAGGGTTGTCCAGGTCAGTTTTTTTGAACGGATTTCAATTAAATGAAATTAAGGAAATTGACTTTGGAAATGAGAGAACTGATTGTGAGAACTAAATGTGTTTTTTTTTCTTGTAGTTTTCATCATTGAATATGGTCGATGGGACGTGAGAGGAGTCATTGAGAAAGGACCAGAGAGCATTCAGATTTTTGATAAATATGTCGAGCAGATGCTTGTTCGATTCCACGAGAGTACCAAAAACTATACAACGGAAGAACGACCCGTGGAGGATTTCGTTCTTATCGATGATTTGGATGGCTATAATAACAGACAATTCTCACACATCCCCAGTAAAATTATATTCCACAGAATGTCACATTCATTATTATACAGATTGAAGATTTGGATGGTTTTTTTTTGTCCTTTTTAGTAATTAACTCATCATGTGTTTCATTGTGAATTTTTTGATTGACAGGTGTGACGAAAACGCTGGATATTTTCAGGAAATTAATCGTTATTGAGAAACGACTTGGACGGAAACTCAAGTTGGGCATTGGCATAAACCGTAAGAAATCCACAAATAAAACAATCCATAGTGGCATTTGTGAATTGAGACGCAGGATGTGAATAAAATCGATGACTAATCAAAATATTCCCCCCTCTTTTTCCGTATATAAATAGTCAACTTCCTCGCAAATACAGTTTGGGGATTAGCTCGTCCTATTCTCGGTGATTTGGCCAGCCGTGTCGAGACTTACGGGACAAATCAAGAGAAATGGCAACTTCAATTATTACGAGATGTCCCAAAACATGCTCTTCCGCCGTGGTTAGGTGGATTTGCAAATCACACCGCAGTCAAAGTATACGGCTAGACAAACTACACACATTCTCACTACAAAACGCTTAAATTAATTCATTCATTTTGTGGAAAGAAATCCCTTTTTGTGTATAGCGTCTTCATTCTTTTCCATGTGCACACACAACTTAATTTAAACCGACTTTAATTTAACTGAATAAAAATTAATTGATTCTAATTGAAAAAATTCCGACATTTTATTTCATTTCCTTCTACAGATATTATGCGTTGTAGTTAAAAAAAACATCGGAGTAAAATTTAACTTATTTAATTTCGCCTGAGTCGTAATTCCGTCCATTCTTTCTTGACAATTTAATGGTTGAAAACTTTTGCGATTACGATTATATATATCTGTACAGAAATGTTACTGGTATGAGTCAAGAATTGAGAGCTTAATAAGGATAATTTTGGACCTATTGATAGTATCGATATAAAGTCAAATATTGAATTGCATGATGGCTCTGCATAACATAGTAACGATTTTTCCTGGTTGAATCCAACAATTTCCTTCTTCTTTTTGTACCATAAATGTATAGGCAAAGGAAAAGGTAAAACGTCCATAATTTTATTGCAATTTCCCTCTGAAAAATTTTTCTACATAAGTATACACTTAATTTTAAAATGTCTGTTGAGTTATGATGATGATGATTCTCTACAATTCTATGCACAATCTCTCCGCTCTCTCGCACATTTCCATGAGGAATGCCCGCAATTGCATTTGACATTGGAACAATAAGTCAAAGTCGTGTACAGTAAAACGGGTTCTTGACGACAGAGTTTTCAGGCAGACATTCGCGTGAACAGTTTTGATATTTTCTTCTTCATTCCGATTCCGATTCCGATTCCGATTCCGACGTCCAAAACTAAAACTTTCTTTTCACATCCACACACATAATTTTGAAAGCCCTTTTTCCAGTTCTCTGTGGGAAAGGAAAAGCCTCAATATGTTTAAGTTAGATATGGATAATTCCGACCATAAAACCTCGTACGAGCTCAATATACTCGCTTCCCAAGACATAGGGTACGATAGTGAAAGTGTGGAGGAGGATGGAGACGGGAGATTTGAGGACAATAAAGATTCAGTGATGAGACTACAGGATATGTTGGAGAGGAATTGCTCACTCACTTTTATTAACGTCATCAAACTCTCGGGTTTCCTCAGTGTCGTCCCGTTCTCTAGTTCCCCCATCACCTCAAATAATAATAGTATAGGCTCTGAAAAGTCCGGTGGGAACCACCGTGGTGCACATCCTCCGATGATGGTCCTCCATAAACACAAGTCTCAATTAAAATTGGATTTTTACTATGTCCTCGCGACGTTGTCCCTATGTCAGTCTGTGTTTGTCTTTGGACGGTTTTTCCTGTTGTTAGTGATGGAGAGTACACAGATTTCGGCTGTGAATACAGCGAGCGTCACTCATTTGCTCTGCGTACAACTTCACATTTTCAATTCCATAAGCCGGCTGACGACAATGGTATACGATGAGGAGACGATGGCTCTTCTTAATCAAATCCAATGGCTCATTCACTTTTTCAAGGGTGAGCTCTCTCGACATGTCAATATTCTATTCATATACAGAAATTCAAATGTGAAGGTAAAACAGAAAAAAATGTTTGTATGCTGTGGAATTATCGTCAATTTTGTTTTTCCACAGGGACTGGTTTCTGTGTGAAGGGCTGGAATTCCATGTGGGTCCCGATGATTCTCGTCCCATATCTCTTCTCCATCTGTGTTTCTTCATTTTTGGTTGTCGTGTATGACTTTTTCCGACACTCCCATCGAGATTATTTCGTTTTCTCCATCCTCCCGGTGAGCTATCAAGAGGACCCGAGAGTATTTTGGATTTTCCTTGTCCTGGAGGTCATCATGTCCTTTGTCACTTCCCTCAATACAATGGCCGCGAGTTGTATCATTCTCATGTATATTTACTCGGTCAAACTATGGATTTCTCAACTACAGTAAGTTTTGTTTTTTCAAGAGAAAGTATATATATTTTTTTCTAAAACAAAAAAATTTCCTAAAAAAATAATATTCAATGATTTAATTATGAATTTTTTTAGGTCTGAATGTAACGAGGCTTCCAGGAAGCTTCGAATGCCTGGAGATGGAGAGCTCTGCAGTACTCGAGAGATCCGAGAATTGGAGAAACGTCCGGTAACTAGCAAAAAACCCGTGAGGTCACTGGACATGATCAAAATCTACAAATATCTTCAGCTGAACAATATCACAGCGAATGCTTGCTGTCGTACGATTTGCATTCCAGGCTATACAATTTTCCATGTTTTCATGTCCTCCACGTCCATTTATGGACTCCTCACCATGGCAGGCTCCATTCCATGGTACATTTATGGGCTATTCCCCTCCCTCATTTTCATCTCAATGGTTTGTATTCTGTTGGCCAATACGGAAGTGGCCGCAGTCAGTATCGAGTCTGCCCGAATTATTGAGTCACTCAAGAGACTCGAGTCCATCTCTTCTTCATCATCATCCTCCTCCTCCAAACTTGTGGAACAAGGCAAATCCATCGCGAGGAAAGAACTCAATGCTTGTCACGAACTCCGGATTCAAATGTCATTTTTCTGTAACATGTCCATAGGCACCCCGAGAAGAATGATTGATGAAATCATCAGTTATGTTTTACTTTTGCTTGCCGACTCGTAAATTCCTTCATTCTCATTTATTAGTGTGTACTTCAATGTGTATTTACATATTTGTTCGTATATATTTTGTAGAATAAAAAGAAAATATATAGAACAATGTTTGCGTTTTGCTTTTGAATTTCAAAACATTAAGTATATTGAGGGATAAAAGGAAATGCATCTATAGAGAAAAAAACAAGTTGTCGCGTCGATCAGAGTCAAACAAATTAGCTGTTGACAATCGCAAATTGCAAATCCTTCAAGAGCATAAACTTGAATTTTCTTGTCGCATTTCCAATTCACAAGATAATATACATTGAGGTAAAAACAAAATCAAAACATGTTGCGTTAACTCTTAACACATATACGACATTGAAATAGTTTTAATGTCGGTGATTCTGAGTGACAGCGAGACGACGCGATGAAATACAGAAAACAAATGTGCGTCATTATCATTATCAGAAACTTGTTTGGATTTGTCTATACCTATACTTTGCATTCTGTGAACTGAAGGCAGCATGTTGTTGTTGGCCTTTCCAAAACATTATCTGTGTGCAAGCAAGCGAAAGAAATAACTTGCATTTAGTTTAGACGCAGGAAGAACAACAAACAACCTCTATTTCCCAACTTCAAGTTCTGTACTCTTTGTTAAAAGGTATGCGAGAGTCGTCCGGAATTCTTTTTAAATGCAATGTTTGATTCGAGATTGATATTTTGGCATTTTTCTACCTTTTGTTTGAGAATGGGAAAATGACGAGCACCCAAATGTGAATGGAATTTAAAATAGGGAAATGAGTCTGGAGAACTTCCTTTTTCAGTCCCGGTTAATTAGTGTCCCCATTAATTCCAACAATTTGATTTGAGATACATTGAGATATTAAATAATACGAAAAATAAATAAAGGACATGATAAAATTACAATAAGTATTTAGAATCTCTCGTCGTGTACTGAAATAATTCAATAATGCAATTTTCAAGGCACTGAAATTTTCACAATTATTTTTTTTTATACATATTTTTATTTCGTACTGTCGCATACCATTTAATTAATAATGAATGATTTTCTATACCTGTAGAAAAGAAAATTAAATCAATTTTACATAAATTTAAGTCAGTCATAAAAATAAAAATAAGCATGATATAAGAATTGAAATCATCATCATTGTTATTATTTGTATTATCCTTTTTTGACTTTGAAGTTATATGTAACTTTTATACATAATTCTTAAATCTACTACAACTTGAACATTTTACTCTCGACGACAAGATAGTAAGAAACTAAAAGGAAAAAAATAAAATGCCAGAAAATAATGGCAAAGAAAAGTAAAATGATAATAATTATTATTATTGATGAAATCGTATTCGAAGAAATAAGAGAAAAAACTAGACTTTCTCCTTAAGAACGTTCACTTGAAGTGACCAACTCAAACCACTGTCTGAGAGCATCAGACAGGACCGAAGGTAAACTAGTCAAATCTCGTAGTATCAAATAGAATGGGAATGGGAAATGATCCATGTAATTGTCAAAGTGAACAAGGGAGTGTTTCTCATCAAATTCAGCGTAGCGGATGTCCAGAATCGAGTCCTTATTCATTGGATTGTCCACAATAATAAAGACGATGAAAATATTCTCCTCTCGAGCTTTTCGAATGGCCTTCCTCACAGTCTCCTTCCCTTCACTCGCCACGTTCCTCCCATCCGAAATAATGAGTGCCAACTGGGCAACTTCCGGATCCGCACTCGTCGTCCCACGGTCTTTCTGCTCCACAAAGGACTTGGTCACGTAGTTCATCAGTTGAGCCATCCGAGTTTGTCGCTGAGCAAAAGTGAATCGCTCCAGTAGATGAGCACCACTGGAATCCGTGAAGGGGTCATCAAAGGAATGCATGAGGTCAATCCTCTCACCGAAACTCACTACTGACAACTGACCAGCTTCTAAAAGTCCAAGGGATTTGGCCACAACTGCTACGGCTGAAAATGCCATCTGCACAAACACAAGACCATAGTCAAAATTAACTTTATTGCTTCATCCACATTGTAATCGAGTAATTTATTTTATTTATTTCGTGAATCAATTAGTTATATAAGCACCTGTTTGGATTGATTGTCGCTCATGGATGCAGAGTCATCAAGAGCCAACAGAATTTGATATTCTCTTTTCGACGGTTGAGTTCTTCTCAGCCAAATTTTATCCTTTCGGAAACCACTCGCCACATACGGAATGACTTTCCTCATATTCAGTCTTTTCCCTGTTTTGTAGTCCCCTCGAAGACGAGCAGCGAGTGTGGGTTCTAAAATGAGTCTCAGCTGCTCACAAAGTTCTTGTGCCAAAGGAAGTGTCGTCGTTTCCAATTCGTGCCACTTGACTAAAGCACTCGCTTCTACTGCCGAATCGAAATTCATCAAGCCAACTTCCTCATCATCACTGTCTTCTATTTGTATTTCTTGAAAACGAGACGATCGACTATTTCGATCCAGCTCGTCAAATCTCGTATGGAAATCCGATTGATTGGAGCGACTAGCACCGAGTGTCTGAATATTTTCACCATCAACATCCATTTGGATGGGTTCCGTCACTTCCCCTTCGTTCTCCTTGTTGTCGTTCTTATTCCTTTTCTTTTTATCTTTATCTTTCTCTTCATTGGGCTCATTATTTGGGAGACCACGAAGGAGATCTGGCTTTTGAGAGTCTACCATTTCCGGGTCCTCTTTATCCTTTTCCTCCTCATCTAAAGCTGGATTCTCTTCAGATTTTTTCTCTTTTTCTTTATTCAATTGTTGTTTCTCAGCTTCTTCCTTAGTTGCATTGTCGATGGTGACGGCATCGTGTTTCTCTGCTTCTGTAATGTGTTGATACATTTCCGCAGCCCCTGGATTCTGCTCTTCTTCTTCTTGCTGCTCTTCTTGGTCAATAGGTTCAGTTTCACCGGGCTCCTCTGGATTTTCCAAGGTTTTGAGTCGCTTAGCAGCATAATCCGGCTGAGACTGATCCGCCAGAGTTCTCTTCCTTTCCATATCACCTTTAAAGTAAATGAAAATATTAATAAAATAAATTGCAATCATACACTT
This sequence comes from Gisinianus flammeolus, assembly GCA_034699125.1. Taxonomy (NCBI): domain Eukaryota; kingdom Metazoa; phylum Arthropoda; class Collembola; order Symphypleona; family Katiannidae; genus Gisinianus; species Gisinianus flammeolus. Next base: position 68,385 of record JAIUND010000228.1, on the reverse strand, counting down.
TCATTTTAAATTCCTATGTAGATTGAATAGGTATATTTTGCATTTGAACTTACTTGGCTCTCTCGCAGATTTCTCCTCCTCGTTCATTTCATCCCGTGAAGATTTATTTTGTTCCTTCTTGGCCATTTTACCCTCGTGACCTTGACCCGTTTTACTGTCTGCTTGACCTGTCCCCGTATCCTCATTTGCATCTGGATCCTGTTCCTCAATGGCCACTTGAAGTTCCTCAGTATTCTCCAAATTGGTCCCTTGAACATTCGAGTCCATTTGAGTTTTGAGTTCCTCAGAGGGCTCAACTGGATCCTCTTCATTCTTTTCCGACTCTTCAGCTACATTCATTTTGTTCTCGTCCTCTTTGTCTTTGGACTCGTCACCTGGCTCTGGCTGTTCCTCTTCGTCTTGAGCAGGTTCTAGTTCATTCCCTTTAGCACTCTCATCAATTTCCTTCTCTTCAATTATCGGCTCATCCACCTCCATTTGATTCTCGACATTCACGTCGCCACCTTCCTCTCCCTCCTCATTCTCCTTCTCCATTTCCTTTTCCTCGTTCTCAATCTGTTTCTCCTCACCCTCCTGCTCTTCAGCATCTTCCATATCTTCCAACAACTTTTGAGTCTCTTGTTCCTTGTCCAAATCAAATGGATTGTCTTCGTCATCTTTATCACCGTCTTTCATTTCATTATCATCTAGATTCAAATTATCGGGGAGGTCAATGTCTTCGGGCTCTATTTCCGGTTGATCTTCCCCATGATAAGGATCCACCTGGTCATCATTGGGCTCTTCATCATTCTCTTGATCATTTTCAGGGACTGGTCTCTCCTTTTCTGCATCATCCGGAGTACTCTCCTCTTCCTGCTCTTTCTCTTGTTCTTCCTCCAGTCTTGGATCTTTTGCTTTGAGTTCGGGTTCCCCTTGTTGTTTTTGCTTGGAGCCGCCCGTATCCTCTGTCTCTTCTTGATCCTCATCTTCTTCATCACTGGAGCCACCCCACAATTGCTCGTCCAATTTGTCTGCATCCGGATCATCCACATCCCCCATCTGTTTATCATGGTCACCCTCTTTTTCCTCTTCATTATCCGAGTCATCTTTATCGTCGTCATCATCCTCGGATTTCTTATCCTGAGTTTTCTTTTCATCTTGGAGTTTCCCTTCAAAATCATCATTCATTTCAATTCCCTTGTCATCATTGTCAAGATCTTTATCCGCGGGATCCACAGACTCTCCAGGCTTTAAAGTGTCTTCCAATTGATCTTCAGACTCTATTCGATCCGACACGTCCGTGGCATCTGGAGTTGTTTCACCTTCACCCATTCCCAAACCTCCTTTTGAATCCAATTCACTACCTTCCTGCAGCGCTTCTTCTTCGTAGTCAGGTGGAAGACAAAAACCCTATAAAAAAATAATAATGATTAAAAATTAATTTTAGATAAACATAGATAAAATTAAATACATGTCAAAAACTAGAGTATGAACATTAAATTGAATTTTTCTCACTTTTTGCCCGAGTGCTGTGAATAACGAGCAGAGAACAGTTAAAAGTTGACAATTCTCTCGATGCCACCAAATGAGCTCACTCAAATAAAACTGTCCAAGTAGCAAATACTGACTGAGAACAGGGCGGAAGCTTGTGAGGACTTTGGAAAATCCTTCATAGTCCGAGTACTCCACTACTAGTGATGTCAATTCTTGAGTAATCTGAGCAATATTGAAACAGTTGAGGATTTCATTCCCATGTCCTTGATAAATAGATATTTCCCCACTCGAATCTCCTTTATTTCCGCCTTGCTGTTGTTGCTCTGTAGCTGTTCGGCTCACTTGAACTTCATCTAGTTTTTGAAAAGCCAACATGATATTCTTCAATAAAGCTGTAAAAACATTTGCTACTTGATCCTTGTCTGGGAATTCGGATTTCTCTTCCACTCTTGAAATTTCCTCTCTCAATTCCACTGTGAAACTATTCATTTCTTGTATCGTCACTTGGAAGGAATCGTAAATGAAAGCTCTCGAGTCACATTTCCCACTTGCAAAAATATCCGAGATGACTTTTAAATTTGAGAGTAAGACTTTCTTGGGAGCTCCAAGTCGGCCAAGAACAAAAGGTTTTAAAATACTCTTGAGTAGTTGGATTTGAGTTAGGATTGTTTCACAATAGGAAAGCATTTCACTTGGACTCTGCAAAGTGTCCAGCTGAGCTCCAGTCGAAATCCCCGTATTAAAAAGCATTTTCCATTGTGTCAATTCCAACTCAGCTGAATTCAATTTATCGTAGAATTTATCAGTCAATGTCAGAGTTTGAGAACCGCCATGAGCTTCCCTTGTAGATGAAGACGATTGAGCATTTACATTCAATAAATTCCTGAGTGTCCACAAACCCTTTGAGAATCCAGCAATTTGTATCTTTTGTTTCGTCACGGAAGTCATCAAATCACAAGCAAATCCTTTACATCTCTCAATGATGGCCACACTCAACTGCTTATGTGGACTCTCAAATGCTTTAGCCATGGAAATAAGGCGGATGAGACATTTTTGAAAGGCAGACTCACAGCCTGATGACCATAACTTAATGAGGAAATCATCAGATTTTGATGAGATTTCTGACACATCTCCCTTTTGATTGCTCTTGCTGTTACTTTTACATTGTGCTAAAAGCTGCTTCCAACCCGCAGCCAGATCATGAGGTTGAATTAAATAATCTTGAAAAGCGGATGTTGTACTTGTGTTCACGTTAGCATTTTTGAGTTGAAGTAACCCACGACGATAGGACAAATTTACAGCAGCCAGATTTTTGAATAGATCCGCAAGTGCCAAACGTCGACGAGAATGAACGTGATGAAGGAATTTCTTACGCTCTTCCCCTTTCACCACAATCTGAAAGTAAGCATAACAAATAAATAATAATATTTGTCAAATGTTAAATACATTGTAAACTAATAAATTACATTATTATTACACACATTAATAAAAGTTTAAACTTCACCTAACATAAATAATTGTAAACTAACCTCGACAGATTGCAAGTCCGATACAGTTTGTGTCGCAGAGTCCAACAACGATTCCAAATTTTCAAAATTCTCCTTGTGTTGAAACAGTCCAACGTCGATGAATTCTGTGGATAAATCCACCATTTTTCTAAATACTTTGACGACACTCTTGATGGGCAAATTACTATTCGCCAGGGCACTGCCAATAAACTCATTTACAAATTTCACAGTCTCTTCCAAATTATTGGCTTCTTGTTCTTCTCCTTGTTGTTGTTCTTGTTGACGAGGACGAATAAGAAGAGTGAATCGTTTTGCATGACTAGAGGTCAAATTAATTTTTCTACATTTCGGAGGTACATTATTATCCGTGGCAAGGAGCGTCTTCACAGGGATGAGCAGAATCTTTTTAAAATCCTTCATGAGTTTCCCCAACTGCTTTTGACTCTTCTTCACCGAGGTTTTGACGGACAAATGATTCAAGTCATTCCATCGGAGGATCTTGACAAAATCTTTCATTTTCTTTTCAATGGGGGAGCGGAGATTTGTCAAATGAGAATTGACGGCTACACGGAACTCTTCATAAAATTTGAGGGTACACCAAAATACTGTGTGAACTGACTGACTCACAAGAGGCTCGCTTTCAATCACAGAATATTTCTCGAGAGCGAGAACGTAGCAATGAACTTGGTAGAGAATATTTAAACGACTCTCAAATTGACCCATAGGACTCGACTCTATAAACTTTTGCAGAGCTATCAATAACTCTAGTGGATTTTTACGAGCCTCTCCAGTCTCACGGCTAGTCAACACTTCCATCGTTGCGGATGCAATGTGAAACCACCATTTGTGACCCTGAGCTTGCTCTCTGTAATTTACACCAAAATGTGTTTATTATTTTTATTTACAATACATTCCATAAAGTAATAAGTAATAATCATTAAAACTTCGTACGCATATATTTGATTGCTTTAATCAACTCACTTTTGACTAGTCACATCCAGCAAATTTTTCCACGAAGAAAGTTCCATTTTCCTCCAACGAACAATGACTCCTGTCACTTCACCCATGGGAATTGCAATAGAAACTCCAGAATGAGCGTTACTTTCCCAATCCTGAGCACTTTCTGTAGACGAAAAAACATAAGAAATTAAGTACTAATTTATGAAATTTATCCATACGTAATTAAATGACGTAATTAAAAACAATCTTAAATGTGTATTATTAATACAATAAATAATATAATAATGATATACCCATGAGTAATTCCAAGCCCGTCACATATTTCATGAGGGGAACGTCCATGGGGAGCGATTCCAATCGATCTAGTACAACAATTATTTTTTTCAATGATGGATGATCCGGCCATGCCTTCAAAAGTTCACAAACTCTCTTCCTCATCCCGTTAAGAACTGGCTGGAGTGTCTCCACTTGAGACACATTTGCATCCCGGTAAATATCATAGGAACGATTTGAATATCTCTCCCTAGTATTTGCACGGTGAAGTTGAGTCACTGCAAATTGAGCCCCGAGTACAAAGGATTTCTCATCATCCCGACTCAAATGATTGACAAGTTTCTCATAACCGACAGAGCCCACTTGAAACCTGTACAAAACCGGAAAGAAAAAGCATAATACATTTTTCATAATTATTATTAATAATTTATTATGTCGTACAGCATCATTAAAATGATGTTGCAATTTCATGTAAAATTACCTATTTAAAAATGGTTCAATGAAATCTAAATTGGTAGACCGTCGCTCAAGACTTGAGTTGTCTGATGACGACGGATTATGAATCCAATGTGTCGTGACAAACACATTTATTCTTGTTAATATGGTCAGGAAAAGGGAAATGTCTTTATCCTCCAAACTAGTCAAATTGTCCACGGCAGCAACGAAATCCGAGTTATCCATATTTTCATGAGAATCTCCAAGTTCCGTTCGTTCAATGAGATCTTCGAAGTCCAACTCATATGATGGGAAAGTTTCGCGAATGTCTAGAGCTTCTTGTTCCTCTTCCGTGAGATCGAGAGTCCTCTCTTTCCCTTTATAAATATACATAGAATCCTCATCTTCTTTCTTTTGTCGAATCTCTTCTTCTTGACGAGTCCAAGCTTCAGCCAAGGAATTTGATAGGGCTAAAAATGTAGTCATTGTTGAGCGAGTGAGTAAACCCTTGTTTTCAATTTCATTCGCTAGATTCAACAGGGATGACATGAAAAGTCTATACACACACACAAAAAAAAAAAACGAAATTCAATTAAAAATCCAATTTATACAAGAATTTTACCAAAATAACTAAATGTATTTTAGTAATTAAAGTTAAATTATTAAACTGTACAATGTAAAAATACCTCTTGGTAAGTTTGTCGGGAATCTGAAGTTGAGCTTGTAAATTACGGACGGACGTTGACTCCAAATCATATTTCATAGGAAATGACACAAGAGTATGAATGGACTTGGCGATAGTACTATGAGGCCGTCTAAATTTTTGAACAAGAGCATCCATCATGAGTTTCAACCCGGTGGAGATCCAAGTGGACACATAAAGAGTGGGTCCCACAATATCCCAGTACCAAAATTGACCAGATAGTTTCATTACAAAGTGAGCATGACCAGCAATCCAATTCTCACAAGAAACTATGACTTGATCCAATTTATCATCAATAGCACGACCATCACGGACTCCTTGTTCAAATACTTGCATTACTTGCTCCGAAATATTTTTGAGTTTCCCTCTGGATGCAAATGACTCGACAAACATTTTGATTTCTCCGAGTATTTCGTTGTATGCTGGTGGATCCGGTCTGTCTGCAATCCGTTTAGATGTGGATACTCGTCGAACTTCCGTGTCCACAATTTCCGAGGAAATGGCCGAGTAGTAAGGATGACTCAAATGTGCTTCCGGTTCACTCCCCGTGAGACTCAAACGATGGATCCTATGAGCTCCTTCCCATTTGGAGAATAAGTCCAAATCATTTTGTAGGTAATTGGCAAGAATCCTTTTTTTCACTGCTGGATCGACGGGTGGGAGACTGGTGAGGATTTCCAGTAAAACTCCAGCACAATCTACCATCATCTCACCAACTGATATTATTCGACGTACATTCGGACTCTCAATTCCATCTACATCTTCATTTTCAGTTTGATTTTCGAGTACATTTACTCGAGCAAGTACGTCCTTCACTTCTTTCACATTTGTATCCAAGATCACCGTCTCAACCTCTTCTTTAAACTTGCTCAGAATACTTTTCAAATTATCACTCGTAGAATTGGTCTTATTATCAAAACACTCTCGTGACAAAATCGAGCCCAGTTTCTCCAAATAACCTTTGACTTCCACTCTAGACCCGAGACTGTAAGATCGGTAATCTCCACTATTCGTGTCAATCAACATTCTGGCCACAAAACATGGGAGAAGACAGGAATTTTCCACGATCCCAATGGGGAAATTGACAAAAGTTGATGTGAATCTCGAGGATTCTTCCCAGTTCAAATATTTGGTAAGAGGACTTGAGCTCTGCTCAGACTTTTTCAAAATACCCAGGAGAGGATTTGTAAATGTTGAAGACTCGTCGGATCTGTTGGTTTGTCTTAAAAATTCAATGAGTGAGCTCAAATTGAATCGAAAGTTCTCGATACAAGTTTCATTTGGATTTGAACTACTAGCGGATTTTTCTTTACAAAATTCATCTCTTAGTTGTTCTAGGACGTCCAAATCTCCTGTAAATCCAATTAATAACAGTAATTTTACATAACATTCAAAGTTCGTTAGGCTCCACACACATACATTTTTTGTCGAATAAAATCTAGGTAAATATAAAATTTATGTTTTTATTTGTACCTGTTTCATACTCGTATTCATTCAATATTGCACTACACAAGCTCGTCACTTCTAGATAAAGCAACTTGCCATCATCGGATGTCAAAAATCTTGGCCAGTTTTCAATTGGTATTATATATTTTGTTGACCAAAAATTCAAGACGAACCTTAAAATTATAAATTAGAAGTACAGTCAATTTTACTCCTACATTTACATTTTAACTACAATAAAAAAAATTTAAACGGGTTCAAATAATAATAATAATTAATATTATTACTTGACAACAGCGGAAATGGTTTGTTGTTTCTCTAGCTCATTTCCCATGACCAAAGAATCCGTAAGAAAAAATCCATCTCTCAGAATCTCTTCAGCTCTCCTCATTTCCGGTCTGCCCACTCGCTCACTCAAACTCTGAATTAAAGTATCCAATCCATTCCTTGCATTAAAATACTCATCAGGTCTCACTCGAATTTGTTTCAAGCAGGGCATCACATCCTCCAGTATCCATTCCAGTACGAGTACACAATTCGAAAGTAAAACTTCATTATTTTTCTTTGGGCTCAGCTCGGTCTGTAGGAGCTTCTCAAGTCTTTCGATCCACACAAAAATCCGGAGCCCTTTGAGCCAGACATCGGCTACATCAGTAAGAGTCAAAGACCTAGCTCGACTTCGTCCACTTTCCCCCGATGAAGCAATGACCCAGTCCTCATCACTTGCACTCAATAATAGCTCCACTATCCGAGTCAAACTGGTCCAAGCAGATATGGTTGCGGAGAGGAGCTCTGCACAATTCTCAAACTCCTTCACCACAGCCGACATATTTCCATTCATTATATTTTGAGCAATGAAACCGAGTGTCCCAGGTGGAAATCGGGTTTTCCCCACCGATGAAACTTTCTCATTCTCTGTCCTCCCACCGTCCAACATCAGGCTTTTATGTAGATTGAGTGAGAATTTAGTGAGAGCAAGGAGTCGACTTGTGACTGATGTGTCCACGAGTAATTGTTGTCCATGTCCATACTTGGCAATAAAGTACGGCTCCCACTGCAAATTATCTCCGCTTTCAATATTACTATTCAGATTCTGTTTGGTAATCGCTGACAATTTCCTCAATACAGAGCCGGGCAATCCAGGGAATTTTGAAGAGAGAGCCGAAGAAAGAGCGTCCGCATCTGAACTCAACGTCCTTGAAAATAGAGAGACGAGGAGGAAACCCTCAAGCTCGGATCCATTTTGAACTTTTGCAAGTCTCTGTAGTTCACTCGGGTCCTTCACTACGGACAAACTCTTCCAAATCCGATACCAACGACTGTACAAGAAATTATCCAAGCTCAGTTCCAACTCCGTACTATAGCACAAAAAAAACAAGGGACAGCTTTAGTATTTATTATTTATGATTGTCAAAATAGGAATCATAATCTTAATAATAATTATTAAAAAAAATACATAATAAAATACCACATGTCTACAAGTCGGAAACTTTCTCATAAATCCTTGCTAAATCTAACAAGGAAACCAACCTGAATTTGACAAACTTGAGATTTACGGTTTACAATTTACAATCCAAAGTCGGGAAATCTCTAACCGCATACATACCTCTCTACCTTTCGTCTGTGTGATGGGGGGAAGGGGGGCAGACAAAGGCACAAGGAGTAGTATGTACACCGTAAATCGGTTCTCGTAAATCCTACAGCTCACATCTAAATCCGCAATCTACAATCGACAATCCCTCATGAATCATGAGGGAGGACTGAGGACCTCACAACCCTAACAACAGTTACTCTGTTTTCACCTCTAGAAAATCCAAAATCTCTCGCTTCCTTTCTCTCTCTCTCTCTCTCTTTCAGGAACCACAGAAACAATCGCATTACTCCCTTTTTAACCCTGTGATAAATCCTACGAAAAATCTTATTACACACATACATACATAATACATGTATATGCATGTTGGATACATGTATAAACCCCTATTTAAAATCTAAATCGTATGCAAAATTAAATAACCTATACCACATCCATGAATTTCTATATATTCCATGTACAGGCATATGTGTGTATTTTGTAAAGGTAACTTATTAGTGCGAGAGAGAAAATCCGCCTTGCTTATCTCTCCTCCATAAAATACGAAATGGGAAAGCTCCTCACTTTACAACTTTATCCATTTCCTCTCCCATAAACGACGAGTCACACAAGTACGACGAAATACCATTTTACAACTCATCCAGTCTTTTATCCCTACATAAACCTGTCTTCTCTTTCTTTCCTTATGTCATCAAATCACGGCCCATATCGAAAAAAAAAAAATTCCACTACCAGAGCAAATTTTACAACTCCACAATGTACAACGAACATGGATTCAAAAGTCAAAAAGTCACCCTTGATTAACATTTTTTTGCAAATTGAAGCTTTTGTTGGTTAAATCCTGGAGAGAACTTCATTCAACATCATTTCGTCATTTAATAATAATTTTCCATGCGGGTATATCACCACCGTTTCTTATTTCATTTAATTGTCCTATGGCATAAAAAAAACATTCCTTTCAACCGGAAGGAACAGACAATGGACCAGGATGAGCAGCATTTCCCCTGGGTTAAATACATTAGCAAATCCTAAATCTGATAAAGATTATGGGTAGGAAATCCTGCGTATTCGTACTGAGTACACATTACTACACATATATACCCATCTCCATGTCTGTGTAGGATTATGTCGGAATATGAAACGTGGAATGCAATCTGATATAATCTTGTCCAAACTACAAGAAGATTCAATCATCGTAAATACGCTGGCACTGCTGACTTTTAATATCATTCGGATTTCGGGTATGAAAGTGAGAGCAGTTGATGTCCACGCCATGAACTATCAAATCAAATGTGAGGGAAAACCTGAAGGGAAACTCTCAACATGAGATAATATAATTTAACGACACTTGATATACCCATGAAGAGCCCGCATAAAAAAAAACTACAAAAAAAAGAAAAAATCCCAACGAGACCAGCATGCTTTTTTTTGACACATTTCCCCTATTATAAACAGGATCCCACACTCGTCACGTACTAAATTGGAAATAGAATACGAGGAAGAACTCTCAACTAAATCCAAAGGTCAAAGAGCACCACACACTATCAATATTTAAAAATAGTAAACATTCTCACCTTTTTGGCTCAGGGCTTTGGCCATTTGAAATAGCCAAGCCGTCGCCATTTTGACTGTCTAAAGGCATCCCCTCACGAACATTTGCTCCTGTTGATGCTATTTCATTTGGTCCAGGTACATAAATCTCCACACCACGATTCCTCATGGCCCTATGTGATAAAAAGTCACGCAAAAAAAAAATAATACAATTAATTCAATCCGTGTTATCCATTAGTTAATTGTACTAAGCCGTCTACGCAGAATTTATATTTCTGCTGTCATCATACAGAAACATACACGCTGTATGTACCATTGATCCTTACCCAGTAGAAAATTCAAACTTGAAAAAAGTATGAGAGAGAGTGAGAGGACAGAGATGAAAGAGATGATTAGACTGGCCTTTATGCTCTAAGTGAGTGATCTATATCTCTCCTCATTCTTTCCCTGTACTAACCTTTTGAATTTCCAATCTCCACACACACACAGTCTCTCTCTCTTTCTCTCTGTAGAAAATCTCTACAGACTTTCTCCAAATACACATATATATATATAAAACTCAGAGAAGCAAAAAGATTGAGTAAAGCCATTTCATCTCATTTCATTTCATTCTATGATCGTGTGTCACAAGCACAGAATTGTGCTACTATGTACTACTACTCGAACGAAGAAAAATAGAGAGAAAAATTGGTTGGAAAGAAATGACAAGGAGGTAGGGAGAGAGGTGAACCGAGGGAGAGAATGTGTCGTAACTTCTAAACCGTAGCTGTGACCGTGAGTGTATAACAGATAACAGTCATTGTGAGAGTGCAACCAGGTCCAAAGAATTTTCTTTTTCGTTTTCTTTTTCTTATTCTTTCTTACTATTCGCATTCGTATATTTTTTTTTACCTGGAAATTTCACCATAGGATGGATTCATGGCGAGAATCAGACGAAAATTGGGATGAGGTTGAATTTCTACAATCTCTCCATCAATAGACCCTCGTTCCGACAGCCAAAGTGAGCCTTGAGGTTCCATCAGGGAATTTAGACGATCCAAGACGGCCGCTGTACAACGATTGGCTCCATCGATCAATAACCAATCACCTTTTATCACAGCCTGCAAAAAAAAAAAAATGAGAATTTTTTTTCGTGAAGAGTTTGTCACATTTACCTCCAACAATTTTCAATATACCTTCAGATTCAATTTCATTGTATGTCATTAGTGTCAACTGTGAAATTCAAAATTATTCGTTGTGAAACATTAAAGGATATTTGATTATTCCAAGGATATTTGATTATTCCAAGGATATTTGATTAAAGGATTTTTGATTATTCCATATCAAAAATTAAAATTAAATCCAGGACTCTGGCATAACGCAAGACTGTTAATTCAATTAAAAAGACGGTAAACGGTAAACGGTTTTCCAATGATGCCATTTCACTAAACTTTCATTATTTTCCCCCCGATTATTTGTTACGATTATTTTAATTTCTTTCTTTTTTTTGCCTGCATGAAGATCATACAAATTACGGATTAAAACTATACGTGGACAAACAATGACGGTCTGAATATGGTAAATAGTAAATGACTGTACGGGAAATATGATGGGTGTAATAAAAATGAAAAGAACCTTGATAAGGAGACTGTGGATCCAATGAAAGCCTCCAGTTTGAATGCCGCCTTTCAAGTGTGTGTAAATGTCCTCGAGTTCCCTCTGGACTCGTTCACTCGTCTCCTCCATGCGGGATGGACGGGTGCCAGGAGAGTCAAGCCCAGGCGTTTCTTTTATCAATGATTTGCATTTTGAATAAGCCACTTCCAGCATCTCCAGTCTCCGATGAATCCGTTCCAACTCCTCGTCTTGACCCAAACCATCCTCTAGAGAAAACAACAACGAGAGCATTACAAAAAAGAACAGACTTCAAACCTGTCCAAAAGAATATATATGTACACAGAGAATGTAGTCTGTACATTATTAAAATATACTCACTACGCCAACTACTTGGAAATACATACACTCACACACGTGCTTACAGCTATATTATTAGAATCTCTCCTTCATTTTCATAAAACAAACATTATCATTCTCAATGGGATTGAACCAGTTCCCGAATAGAATATGTTACAACTCTTGCATCCTTATCATACTACCACAGTCCTTTCTTTACTTTTACCATAGCCAAATGTCTCATCCTTACACCATTTCACAGCAAATATTTGGACCATCATGACTATTTCAATTTCCAATCCAAACTCTCACACTCACAAACAAATCCCTTCAATTTCGAATTAAAACCTAAAACCTTATATATATTAATAATAAAACTGCATCCCTCATTTCACAAACACCCACACAAACAAAAAGAGAAAAACATTGTAGAAACTTACGCGGAGAAAGATGTTCAATCCTTTTCACACTCCACCAATCTTCCAAAAATTCTTTGACTTTATTGTCTTCCTTGTCTCCTCCGACGCTGGAATAGCCGTCACTATTGTATTTTTCCTGCTCAACAATCAAACGTCGGGCCACGTCCGTCAAGTAGTCACTCAAATGAACTGTCAACTCGTCCAAACGTCGATACACATCCGCCTGGAAAGAATAAATGAAAAAATAACAGTTATTACTATCATAACCTCTATCGTTCCTTGCTTAAATCTACAGAGCTTTCACAACCCTTTACATATGCCAGCTTACAAACGACAAGTAATAATAATACTAAATCCTTCTGGAAGCAACTCAACAGTATGCAGTTAAATTTCTTCCACTTTCTCCGTTTCTTTACAAACCGTAATGGATAAAATCCTTTTGATACCCTGAGCAAATAAACCGTGGTGTAATAAAAGTCGAGCATAAACTCCTTCATAGCATAACGCACGTCAACCTCAATTCGAATTTAACAATGAAAGAGAAAAAAAAATCCAACGGAAGTCTCCATCTAATAATAGACTACATATCTACATATAGTTAGGTATAGTATAGACGTCTCGCAATGGAATATTGAAAAATGAAAGGGGTCTTCTTGTTTCCCAGCAGTCAAAGATTGTTTTCATGATGGGTTCATTGTGAGTCATTGCGTTGAGTCAAGGTGAGCTTTGTGAGCACATTAAAAATTAAAACGAGCATTCAAAAACTCTGTCCGTCTTCATCTTTACATCCTGATGTGTACACAAAGAGACCTCACCACTCAACCTCATGTTTTATGTATCCAACTCGAGACTTTCTCTCTTCCTCTGTCTTGTCAACGTCCTTCCGTATACGTTTTCACCTTTCCCTCTCAGTCAGTTCCACATCCACAAAAGAAACTCTTTCACCATCAAAAACATTCAACCCGAGCATGTCGCTCTTTTCTCTACTCATTCTTGACTCCAGCCTTAAGCCACTTTGACTTTCCATTTTATTATTGAATATTAATATCCTACAGCGCGCACCTATACACGTCAAAATCCCTCCGCTACAAAATCTCCCAGACAAAAAGTTTTGAGTCTCTAAACCATTTAGAAATACCCAGAATAAATAAAATGTCATTCCTTCATGGTATTTTCGTTCAACTATATGGATCTACAAATACAATCAAGTCTTTCTCCCTCGTCAGCTCGGGATATTCATGGAGATTAAACCACAGAGGGAAAGGGAAAATCCATCGGAGATATTACAAATGATAATCAGAAAGAAAAAGACAAAGAGGTGAACCGGAGAGAATTTCGTCATGTCACTTTTTTATTCTTTTCCTTTTTTGGGCCCTTATGGTCTATCTCTATACAGTCTCTGGTGTTTTTGGGCAAACGAGAGAAAGCTCATCAAGTTTCTTGGCTCCGTCCACCGGATTCCATTCTCTCCCGTTTCTATTTCACTCACACAGGCACAGACACACACAGATATTTATAAGGAGGAAAACAATAGAATATCTGTGATATAGAAACTCTTGGTGGAATTAGAGGGAGAAACGGGGCAATTTGTAGCCTACACATGTCCCATTGGACTCTTGTTTGTTCACCACGTACCTCTGAATCCCCATCAACATCATGAACAACATTCGTATTCTTCTTCTTCCTCTTCTTCGTATTTTTCCCTACTACTACTACTCTGTCTGTCTGATCGTGAGTGGAAACCCTTGGGCAAACATAACCAATGAATATATACGTACACAGTACTACACACTCATACTCACTCCGTCCCAAAGTCCAAGCTGAACCCTTCACGCTTTCACTGAGTTTATAGACAACTTTCTCGACTTTTTTCACTCTCTCTCTCTCTCTCTCTCTCTCTCTCTCTCTCTCTCTCTCTCTCCCTCTGACTTTCGCCGTTAAATTCCCTAGCAGTATACTATATACATAATGAGAGTGAGCAGTCATGTTTTAACTACGATATACTATGTACCTTCTACATAACCTTTACTTATATTCTCAACTTTCCTTTTATTCTCTACACTATTTTGTGCATTTTTTTTGTCTCTCTCTTTTTCTCTCTCTTTAGAACTGTAACTTTGCATTCTATTCCCTCATTTATATTTTAGTTCTTTGTAGTTTTCTAAAGTTGTTTTTTTTATCCATATTTCAGAGTGAACAGATCGCTCCATCATTCCTCGACTGAATATTTCCATACAGTCAAAAAATCATTATCCAGTCTGACATGAGAAGCATAATTCTACACACATTTTGCAAATGTAAATGCAAAGCAACTCATTAAAACTGTAATGTCGTCATATATTACGCTCAAAGTTTATTCACATTTCCATTTATTCTAAAGCTAGTGACAGTCCCTCCGTAATTAAAGAAATCTATCGATCAATCAAATATGAAATCTTCAAAAGACAAAAAGACAAACAAAGAAAAAAAAAAAACTTTCGGCTTTTCTCTTTCACTCCTTCCACCACCAAAACGTGATCCGAAATTTCCCATTAATGACGATATACGTGGAAACTAAAAATATGGGGGAAATGTAGGACGGCCAAGAAGCGAAACTGATTGACGATTGACCATTTAACGGCAAGTTAAACAAGCCCAGACACACATGTAATTCTCGTCAGAGGAGAAGCCATAAAGATGTACAATAATTCATAAAGCCTTCCCATGTTCATGGCTACATATGTAGCGCCCGTACTCGTGTCTCCCCAACTACCAAGGCGGTGCAATAGCAATGGACATTCAGCAAATGTCTCTCTCTCGCTCTCTCCCCTCGGCAGTCGTCAGTACGATTAATCTTTTTTTTACTTGCTACTTGCTACCGGGGAATCTTCCACTGCAGCACTCCTCCACCTCCTCCTCTTGCTTCTACTACTACTATGTACTACTACTACTACTACTTGGGCAACGGAAACCAAACGAATCCAGACGGCGAATCAAGGCAATAATTGCGACCTCATGAATCACCCAAGACACTCTTTTCCCTTCTACTTCTCTCCCGTCCGTCCTCTCTCCCTCTCTACCAACAACCACCACCAGCCAGACTTTTCAAATGAACCACATTTATTTTTTCACAACCTCCAGCCCTCATCGCCATCCGTTATCTTTAAACTCTGAACCACTTTCCGCTCTTCCTTCCCCCCCCCCCCCCATCACTTTCTCCAAATGTAAACACTCTGACCCTACACGATATACAATCTCTACAGTTTCTGCCACTCTTCCTCTTTATGGTTTTCCTTTTCCTTCGCTCATGCATACATAGTCTTACAACTCTTACAACTCTTACACTACACACTGTGTAGTGTCTGCGTTCTTCATGAGACTAGCTTACAGAAAAAATCCCATTTTTAACAATTCAGACTTCAGATGAAATTTTATTTCATCTAAAAAAACAATTTTAATAAAATAGTTGACACAATTCTACGTAAAGTCCCCATTTCCTCCTTTATTTTAAACATTTTAAATTGTGCAAGCTTAATGTGTTTTTGGAGGAATCTAAACTGTCCAAAACAGAATCATTTTAACGGACTCCATTTCTTAGATCTCGTCACATCTTCAGCCCAAAAGAAAATGTTTGTTTCGTCATTTTCCACTTCATTTGAGTTTTTACAAATGATTTTTAGCAATCTGCTCAATCATCATACTCTGCAATTTTTTAATTGGAATTCTAACCAAATATATGTAAACCCTCAAGCTTCTTTCATCTTCGTATGGAACAGTTGTTGACAAGTTTATATATTTACGCACTAAACCTAAACGAGGCCAAGGAAATCCAATGACACGACGACCCTCAAAGCAAAAATAGCTCATAAGAGTTTAACGCGACAATTCCTTTCTAGTTTTCTTCATTGCTTATCCCATCATTACATCCCTACTCCACGTAATTAACCCATACTTTTTAATTTTCCCTCCGGACTTTCCGCATTCATTCCTTCCCTTCTCCCCACCCTCACAAAAAGTAATGATAGCGGAAATTAATTTTTTGATATTCTCATTATTCCAGACAATTTCCACCATTTATGTACTCCGGTTGCTCAGTTGAATCTGCCCTGTAGCCTGTACAATTATTCCAATGTAAACATTAAGTAAATATATGTATAGCGCTCAATGTATACAGATAATTTCAAGTACGGAGCTAAACAATTTCCTAGGGTGATTCCAACATGTCTGTCTACAACTAAATGTTTGTTTGTATTGTCTATTCCAAAGGACATTTCGCCAAGAGCAAAATCCACATTCACATAGACTCCTTCTGTTTCGCACAATTATCATTTTCATTCATTCTCCTTCATGCTGAGAGAACTGGAAATCCCACTGAGAGTCTACGGTAGAGATATCGAAACATACAAACTATCAAGACATTACTTAAAATCCTCAAACTTTCACTAACAATAAGAGAACGTGAACGTCTCGTCACATTAACAATACTAAGTAACACAATAACCCATAGTGCCAAAACTAAAAGCCTCTCATTCAAATTTCTTGAATGCGGAGGGAAAGAGTGGATAAAAAACAATACCACTCCGTACTTTATTAAAATGAAAGCTTGTTCTCCTGTCACACAATGTGTACATTTTTTATGCATCTTCATTTTCATCCATGGAAAAAAACAACAACATTCATGTGTACACACGGACCAGAGGGACAAAAAAGGAGAGAGAGAGAAAAACGGGAAAAAGAAAAGCTCATGGATTTTATACGACAGACAAAAAAAGACGGAGAGAAAAGGAGAAAATCTCAAACTTTCTCCATGCTTTCCCTTTCAAATGATGCGGACGGGGATCCAGAGGGAGTGGAAAGACTCTCTATGAAAGGAAGAAACTTGATCTCTCCTCGTACTCCGTACTCGGTGTGTGTACACAAGGAGACAGAGAGAGAGAGAGAGAGAGCACGTTCTTTTTCCGGAGAATTGAAATCGGAATTGGACGCCCACTGAGGGGGACAATGTCATTCCTACACCAACAAAAAAAAAAAAAGAGAAAGCAAAGAGGGAGAGATAGAAAGTGAGAGAGCGAGGGGAAAAGTGAGAGAGAGGGAAAGCACATAGTACCTTCTGAAATCAAACAGAACCCACCACCGCACCATCACCACAACCAGTAGTAGCATTAAATCCAAAAGAAACTCTTCAACTCAATCAATGAAGCTTTCACCAGACCAAACAACACATTTCCGTCCTTTTCACCCACTTTCTTCTTCTTCGTCTTCTGATGATGATGACACAAGATCATCATGTGTTCTCGCCCTTTCAAACTCAAAATCCAAATGACTCCATTCATCCAAAATAAAAAAATCCTTCCCAAAAAATTACTTAACCTACATACAAACCAACCGATATCTCAAAAGATTTTCAATACTGCAACCCCTCAACAAGTCAAATCAATTCACCACTATACCTTCCTGTGCAAACTTGACGCATAGCATTCATTCCCCCCCTAAAAATGTATTCAAAATCACTTTACTTTCTGGACCAAAACATCTGGTTATTAAAGAAATGAAATTGAGACTCTTCAAAAATCATTCCTGATTTCCTCGGACCCCAATGTTTGTACACAAAACTTTACATCCATAGAAAAAAAGGAGGAATTGGAGGAGAGATGGCCAACAGAGAAAACCGTGCACACAGACAGAGAAGAAATCCGAAACCAAAACTAAATGGGCCCGTCTTTAAACAACGCACACGGAAGAATATCCAGGAATTCCCCATACATAAATGAAACATGAGTCCGAAAACTGTGTATGGCCAAACGAAAACTGCAAAGAAACCCTTCGAAGGAAGTAGAAATTCATCGCCCTCATACATACAAACACATATACTTGTTTTAATTCCACCGAGATTTCTTTCCCTGTTTCTCTTCCTCTCTCTCTCTCTTCTTTCTTTCCACTCAAATGAAGACAAATTATTAATGCGGCTGTTCAGCTTATGATACCCCTCCCAAAAAATTGGGTGGGAAATTTACTTGAAAGCAAGAAAAAGTAAACACGTACAACTTGGATTTAACTTCGGTTTCGGTCCTGGTTTTGTAATTTCCTACACACACAAACTCTTGTACCGAGCAACTCAAAAATAATGCAGACTCCTTGAAAATAAATACTCAATTCCGCTACTGTTTCGTCTCATTGCATGTTCCATTTGAAGCCATCCGGTCGATATCTTAAACTATATACGTGTATATGTAGTATGTACCTTTGAGTCTACAGACGAGCGAGAAAGCAAACGAGAGGAGAGGAGAGGAGAGAGAGAGAAAGAGCCAGCTCCGAGATTTTACTGCATGCGGGTAATGGATGACTATCTATTCTATTCTCTCTTTCTGTATGATATAACCAACTGAGATTTCCCACGAAACGTCCACAGAACCGAATCAACAATCAACAATCCTCACCCGATGCAATGCAACCAACAACCCCCACAAGCAAAAAAATATATCGAGAGCTTGAGCAATCCAACCAAACGGTATCGGCATGGTAATGGTAATGGCAATACTCCAGCCCTACCCATTTTACTGCATCCGGATCCGGCTCTTTTCATATTTCCTATCCCTATATATATATTCATCTCCTTCTTCTTCTTCATCATTATCATCAGCATCAACTTCTAGTCCTATTCCTATTTCTGTCTCTGATCCAGTTTCTACATATTAGTTCTATTTCCATTCCCATGTACATAGTCCTTCCTCTGCCTACCAAATAATAAAATCACCTACATAAAAGTACATGGCCATTCCATGGAATGTTCCGTATATATATATATATTAGTACAACAAATGTGACTCATAATAATAATAATAATAATCCAACTATTTCGTATATGTGAGGGGCCCATTTAACAAAGTCCATATCATATCAAACCATAAATACAATACCAACTCCTTTCCATATTCCTTACGACTCTGCATTCATATCAAATTTCCACACTTTCTCTACCGTTCCACGTCCTTGATGATGATTCCTCCGTCAGCTCCTAATGCATCACTTGACAATACAAATAAATACTTGACGGCAAAGCGGCAGCAGCAGAGAAACTCAAAAACTCTACACAGCCCATTAGACTTTCCGACTATTACAAATTCCCATGCCTTCTTCACCATCTTCTATACACATGAAAATTGTCAATTTCAAAATTTAGTAAAAGCAAAGGTTTTTGAGAAAAGAGATTCCTGAGAATGAGAAAATATTTTCTCATTTATTATGCAATGGGTGAATTTGAAGCACCAAAATCTACAAGACTCAAAACTTTCCCAGTCACTCAAAAAAAGCCATCATCATCATGCGTGTTTATAAAAGAAAGAAAAACTGACAATGTGATTTGACATATAATTCCTTTTCAACTTTGAACCCGTTTCATGTTCAAAAGAGGAAGAGAGAGTGTGTGTGTGTGTTTTTTTTGTGTCTGTGCTCCGCAGCTTCTGCCCAGTTCCCTTCCCTCGTTACCACCGAATGAAATCATTTTGACTCACATCATGGCTAACTTTTCAGTTGAGTCCCGGATGGGCTGGAGATTGGTGGTATAACAGAAAGTTCTTGGTGTTTCCAATTTTCTATTGTGTGGTGTAGTGTTGTGGTGCGTTTTGATTTGGTTCAGTGTTTTTGTGTGAAAGACAAAAGCAAGTCGGGAAGCTCAAGTGAAAACTGAAAACCCACTTTTCCTCTCTTTCAGATTCAGACTGAGATTTGAACGTGATTTTGATGTGAGTACACTCAGAGAGAAAGAGAAAGAGAGAGTTGAGGATAAACACGCATATATGCCCATCGAAAAATAAAGCCCTTGTTCAAACAAAACAGAGAAAATACTTGATGTGAGAATCTCGAGGAGGAGGAGAAAAGTTATCAAGTGTGATATAAATAGAAATCCCATCAAATCCAAATCAAAGCCTGTTCACTCAATCGCTGTGCTGTCATTGTCACTCCCTACCGTCAAAGTATTATAATTATTAAAACATTTTGACTTTCCTCCTCTCTCTCTCTCTCTCTCACTGTCACCATCAGGACGAATTAAGTAGCCAGTACCAGTTGCACTCACTCCCCTAACGAAAAGTATTACAAAGTTTACAAAATTGAAAACAACAACATTGTTTGCATAATGAATTCACGAGCGTAGGACAGTGAACAGTTGTAGTTTCTATCGAGCGAGATTCAATCGACAACGTACATCATTTCCTCCCATTCACAACTAACTGAATACTTTTACAATGACGATGGTGTGTAATCGTGAGTGATATCATGGTGGATGACCATCTCATGGACTGATCGTCAATGTATATAAGAGAGAAAACTATTTGACTTTCATTTCCATTGGCTTTACAGAGAGAGGATTTGTGGTAAGCTATTCAACAATTCATAGCCTACTCTGCCGACGAGAGTCTTCACTTGGGAAATTCAATGCATAATATAAATAAAATAGAACCTCCGCTTTCAGTCTTCCAGACCTTCGGCTTTCTCTCTCCTGAATACATTCCCTGTCTGTACTTATATTTAATACGTTCCCCTATTTCATGCTCTTTCATCCTCAACCCTATATATGTTCGCAAGTTTATTTCAAATTCCCATCCAACATACAAACCTCATTTCCAAAAAACATATATACCGAATACACACACACACACACTTCCCACTTTAACTTGTACCCAACGTCAGAATAATAATTATTAGTATTATTAGTTACATCAAGCAGGAAACGCTTTCTTCCAACCCCGTTCAATATTATTTCTCATTTCCTCTCATATTACAAATAAACCTTTATAAAATTCGTATTACTCGAGACTTAAGAATTAAGAGCACAAGTCTGAAACTATAGCTAAACGAAAAGTCAAAGAGAAATGAGAAATATTTAAAAACAAAAAAAAACTACGAATTTTTCCAAAGTCACAACAAACAAGATTTCACAGGAAATTAATACAGAAAAAGCCTTTTTTTCTAACGATAAGACACAAACCAATTACAAAATTCAAGGAAACATTCCGGTTTTTCATTCAAGAAGCCGTTAAGACTTTCGTTGTACTGATTCCTTTCAGACAAGACAAGACACGTCTACTATGACTCAAGTAAATCCTGCATCAAGTTAAATAATGTGAAAAAAGTGTGCTTGTAGTATTTTCACAAACAAGAATGAGAGGAAGGAGAGAAACGAGTTTAGTTGGAAATCCTGTATATTGTTTAGGTAAGCTCAAAATTAAATGTGTGTAGGTAGGGACGTTGTTTTCGCTTCGACTTTGAGTTTTTGAGACGAACGGGAACTCTGGAAAGGAAAACTTGTATTTTAGCTCTCCCTCTGCTTCCTAATTATAATCATTAGGGTTTAATGGAGTCAATTTACGGGGGACTTTTGTCAAAAGATATCGATCATCAAGAAAGGTAAAGCTCCGAGCTAGCGATATCCCCACAGTTAATTCGTCTTCTCTCTCTCTCTCTCTCTCTCTCCCTCTCTCTCTCTCTCTCTCTCTCTCTCTCTCTCTCTCTACATCTCCGTCTACTATCATCTATCTACACACAGAACTCAAGATGAACTCAAGATGAGCTCAAGATAGAGCAACCGGATGTCAAACCAGCTTTTACCTTTCCATACATTACTCACACTCGAGAGTATCATTTATGTGTGTATGTGTGAGTGTTTGTATGTGGGTAAAACAGCTTACGAATCCTTTCCCTTTCGCTCGCCGTTCAAATACCAATTACGTAAAACAAACTTCACTTCCTCTTTTTGGCTCACATTCACTTTGAGCATTCAATTCAAATCCTCTATTTCAGCACAAAGTAGCCACCAAAATTTCCTCTCAATTTTCCGCTTCCATTTCACATCAACCAGAAAGTACGCACCGTAAGGTTTTCCACAAAAAAAACATTGAATCCGACTTTGATTCTTTTTTTCTTTTTTTACAAAAAAAACACAAAGAGAATGTAAAATTCCATCGAAATTTCGATTGAATATATATTTCTCAACGCAATACCATATTATGAAGTTTGAATTTTCCTCACGAGACACGACTAAATCTAAAAAAATACTAGAAGGAATTTGACACACAAAAACATTTTCCATTTTTCGCAGCTTTCCTTTGACTTTGAAAAAAGTACCCGTATGAAATGGAGGAATCTCCATGGGTGATCACAGTGGGTGGGTTCGTTTCACCCAGCTCGTCACATTTCCATTCACTCTTTCTTCCTTTCTTTCTCGACATAGTACATGTATACAAAACATACACAACTAAATCTGGACTCAAAAAGAGACAGAGGGAGAGAGAAAATGAGCCGGGTTGAGTTGACTTCGAAGTTGAATTGAGAGACAGAAAAGGGAGAAGATACGGAAAAGTCCAAAGGCTGTACAAAGAAATCAAATAAGACAGTGGCAAGACAAAAAAGAAGTTATTTCTTTTGCACTTTTTTTACTTGATGTGACGAAGACACACCTAAACTTGTCTTGCTTTTGAATTCTCGGTGTGGACTTTCTCTTTATCTAATTTAGAAAATGTGTATGAATCCCATTTCGGGTCAGATAGTCGGGAAAAGTGAAAAAGCCTCTTTTGGATTCTCGTACATATGTACGTAAAAATAAATGGGACTCGAGTAAATAAATAATGCCTGGAGATCTGGGTATTTGCTTGGGTGTGTGTGTGTGTGTACTGCGAGTACATTAAGCCCCGTGATGAGACAACAATGATGTGCTCTGTACACACAAACATAATCTGCAAACTATACACCCAGTAGAAGTAGTAGTAGTATGCAGCAGAGAGTGACTCACAAGGGCCATTTCCCTCTCCCAATTTCCCTTCCTTTCTCTCTCTCTAGCTGTTTTTTATGAAAACTTTTCAGATTTATTGCCTTTTTGTTCTTTCCGTTTCTTCCTTTACTTTCAGACTCTCAAGTTGAGACGACTTACATATGAGAGTCCCTACCTTTTCCCAGTTTTTTTCCTACCTTTTTTCTGCCCTTACATATACCTTTTCCTCCGTATGAGACAGTCATTTAACTACTAGAGGATCTTTCCCCAGAATCCCATTTAAGCCTGTACTTTCCACCGATATGACCCAGTACGAACCAAACACTATAAACTTTTGAACCAACTCTTTACTCTCTCTCTCCCCTCTTCCAACACTTTCTCTAGGGTTTCCCTCTTTCTCTTCATTCTGTCTGTCTCTCTCTCTCTCTTTGTGTGTTTTGGTTTGGTTCCAAGCTACTTGTAAGTTGACTCTCATTTTGCCCGTTCTTTGCTTTTTTCCTCACAATTTTCTTTTGGTTCTAGTCTCGAGGATTCAATTCAATATCAATAGACTTTGAAGAATCTTCCACTTTTTTTATATCAAGTAGAAAGATTCGCACAGCAAAAATAATTTTTTTTCTACATGCCGATCAATTAAAAAATTAGATGACTCTTTCATAATCCCTCAGACATCTGTTTGTTTGTCCTATTTTTTATTCACTGTCCCTCAAACATGAACGATGTCAGTTGATAACTATTGATGCTCTCCCATCTAACGTATCAATCTAACAATTTTATTGTAGTACACTTTCAGCTTCGCCCAACAAGCAAGTTTTTTTTTTTTACTACTAGATACACATACTTTTTACGAACACAATTCCCGTGACTATAAAAAAGCATCAGATAATAAAAATAATAGTTTTTTTCCTCTTGTACTTTACTACGCATTTCCATGTACAATAAACCCACAATTCGATTGTCTTCTGGGAGCCAGCACTCCATAATATACAACCATCAAACCCCGTAAACATACAAGACAAATATGAAAAGCTATAAAGAACAAATTCTCCCTCTCTCTGTCTTTTTCTTGTCCGGATCTACACACATAAAAAATACATGGAAGATGCGTTCATCTTGGATGCCTCCGATTCATTCTTTTCATTCTGATTCTGATACCATAACTGGGATTTGACTCTTTTCGGCTATGAAAGGGGGAAAGAAGTCGAGTCAGAAGTCATGGCCGGGCAAAAGACTACAAAAAAAAAGTAACGGGAAAAGAATCACTGGGACATTCCAGAGCAACAGAAAACCAAACTAAAAGAATCTCTGATGATGTAAGACTCGAGCATGGCCCCCCACATACATACATGATATATACATACTTACACTGAGCGCATCATACTCACACCAGTCAGCTCCTCTCACTTTCTTATTCTTCATAATTCCTTGCTCGTCCTCTCTCCCCCATGGACTTTTCCCTTTCCACCCTTCCTTCAAATTCCCATATCCACTTACACCTAATACTTCAACTATACTTTCTATCTACACACATACATTTCAACTTTGCTCTTTTATTCTTCTTCCTCATCTTCATGTGTCATGTGTTTGTATACATACACTCGCATTCATATTCGTATGGATGTGTGTGTGTGTGGGGGACGCAATGCAGCAGCGTTTCCTTTTACTTGAAACCTTCTTCCATTCCATTCCTCCTGCTTTCTTTATACATACTTCTTTTCAACTATTTTCTCAACTCCTCAGTAAATCAAAGGAGCTCTTATGCTATGTACAAAGCATCGCCTACATACTTTCAAGACAAAAAGACTTGACTTTCCCCTTTTCACTTTTTTACTCTCACTTTTGGCAATTGAGCAAATATGAATGAATGAATGAATGAACGAACGAACGAATCGAATCCATTTCCACACAATCTAACAATGGCAACTTATCAACTTCCTATTAGCTCATTTT
Source organism: Gisinianus flammeolus (assembly GCA_034699125.1). Lineage (NCBI taxonomy): Eukaryota > Metazoa > Arthropoda > Collembola > Symphypleona > Katiannidae > Gisinianus > Gisinianus flammeolus. The sequence continues at coordinate 43,403 of JAIUND010000228.1, read as the reverse complement.
ATCATTCCCCTTCTGTTTCTCCTCGTCTTGTTCCCGTGACCTACTCTCCCCCTCAAACTATGAGACATCTTTTCAAATGAACAACACAACATGATAGTGGAAATTACGGAAATTAGTATTGCTCTACTCAATTCTACACACACACACACACACACACACAACCCCATTAAATGTAACTCATTATTCACCCTGTCAATTAATTGTAATTCATTTATTTCATCAGACTTACTTCCCATTTGACATTCACGCTCAATAAAGCCAATAACTGACTGGATTTCCTATTGAATTATGTGGGGACTCTTGTAGACTCTCTCTCACTCTCCTTATCAACGGAACAAATGAACGTGGAATTAAATTAGGCGCTTACCATTGTCTTTGGAAAATAATATAACATAGAAAGCCACTCTATTCTAAAGTATACGAATTCAACTTCTTTTTATAGCACAAGAGAGAGAATCAGCTATAAAATAAAGTTCCGTGATTTGATTTGATTTATTCATTACCTTATATCACAAATTAATGGAGATTTTGTTTTTTTACAGAGTCCTGGAATCTTCCAAGAAAAAACAAAAACATCGAATAATAATATATACCTACAGCAAGAACAAGAAGGAAAAGACTGACTAATCAAAATCCAGCCGTTCACACCGAATTTCAAAGGGGACGGAGGGGACTCATTTCTTGAGAACCTTCCCCTATTCCCTTCATCAACTAATCACTATTGATTGAAATAGAAACAAGCTTGATCCGTTCACACATCGCCTAAGAGAAGAAAGAAACACCGCAAGACATCAGGAGGAAAAAATACCTAGAAGGAAAATCATTAGCCGTTCCTTTTACACACACACACACACACACATTCTATATTTTATGCACTATGTATCTTTTCCCTGGCCGGGCATTTCTCTCTCCTCACACACATGGACAACACCACTCCTGTCGGGATCATGATCACAGGATCTGACATGTTTCCCTTGTACGTTGACCAACTGGATCCTCCAGACTATTAATTCTCGTCTTTCTTCACTTCTCACTACGAGCCCCTACTGGAAACCTATATACTTGTTTTTCCTTCTATTCTCAAAGTTGACTTTCGTCAGTGAGTAAAAGACCGAGATAGAGATAGAGAATGCAAGGCGGAATAAGTATCCGTGGTCCACTCATCCCACCTACAAACACCAACTACACGAGAACTTTCGAGTGCCACCCCAATGGGAACAATCATGGGACGCTTTTACTCTCGGTGGCGAGTGTTGGTGTTGCTGCCAATGTGTTCCTTGCTTCTCTCATCATGGCTCGAAGATCCTTTCGAAGGTAAACAAGAACAAACTCTATAAAATCATTTGTTCCGCTGTCTCCTTCCCGTGGACAAGGAATAAAATAAAATACAATACAAATTACTTTGTTTTCGGTTTATGGCATACAAGTGGAGAAGAAGATGCGAGATGCGATGCTGCTCTTGCGATGCTACTCAATAAATAAAGTTTTGAGTCTATATTTTTGGCCCTCACAACTTGTACCATGGCACAGACAGGGCGGCAGTGTAGGAAAAACATGTAGACAATACCGTTAATATATGGAAAATCTTGTTTGGCCATATGGAGATCGTAATTTTATTGTGAACGATAATCGTAAATCTTGAAGAACAAGACAAGTTCACACACACACATATATACACAAAGGATTAATTATGGCTGTAGTTTGGATAGTCAGTTGAGGAGTCTCTCTCTCTCTAACTACTGTGAGTTTGAGTCACCCAAGAACTCGCCATGTGGATGGATACATGGTGAAGGTTGGTCTTGTTTTCTCTGCCAAAGCTTTCTCTTCCTATAGATATTGATTAAGAACTCGGGACGTAAATTACAAGTTCGAGCTCTATTACGTTTCTGTACACTGCAGAAAATCCTTTCTCTCATAGAAAGAGAGAGAGAGAGACTCTTAACTACATACATGCGAGAAACGAGAAACTCAACAACAAACTTGGAGCTCATTTGACATAGACATTTTTATATTATGAATTTTTTTCAAAAACAAATTTCTTAATAAGAAAAATCTCTCATCCAAAAAAAAAAAAACCCCCCATCGAAAACATGTGCTTCAAAGTTTTATGAAAAAATTGACTTGAGTGTAAGGCCAAACTTTTTTTGTCTTTTGGGGTTTTGGTTGCAGATGGTCTTCGGGTTTACTTCTCCATGGGACATTTGTAGACGGAGCTCGGGCGGCACTACTCATACCACTGGCACTTTCAGTCCTCAGATGCCACCCTGTCACCAGATGCTCTCTCGTGGACACTGCCTTCCTTCTCCTCGCCACTGTGACCAGTTTAAATCTACTCACCGCCTCCCTAAGTGATGCTCCGCTACTTCCACCACCCGTTCTAGTCCCCACTCTCCTCAGTCTACAGGTTTGTTTACAATTTCATCAACTAATTATTCCACTTGTCCCAACTAACAAACTACATACAAATGACAAGGGATGTCTGAGGACTCCGCCGACTTGCTTGCACTGCCTACGCCAAAAATGACACACTTCCCTTACACTAAAATTGAAACCAACTTTTCACTCAACACTAATTTACTTTCCTTCAAATGTGTAAACACAGACAGAGTGTAAGAGAATTGAAATCTCTCGAGTACCTCTTACACAGACATGAAACTAGTCACATAATTTCAACGCTTAAAAACTTTGAGCAATTCATGTCGCAACCGTGCAGACTTTATCATCATGCACAATGTATAGGTATGCGAGTCGACAAAAACAATTTGATAGCTCTCGAGAAATCCAAAGTTGAACGAACTCTCTAACGACCTCCCCAGGTGATTCGATTCTATCTTAAAACCTTGACAATGATCAATTCAAAAACAAAATCAACTGGTACAATACATCTATATATGTTTCGTATGGAGAAAACAATGTGAAACACTTTTAGCCTATAACTATTGATAGAACCAACCTAATAAAACGGTGCATAATCTACCTACTCTTTTTTTTGTCTTTTTTTCTTCAAACCCAACAAAAATATGTTAGGACTACTACGAGGAAGATGCGAATCTTCTGGCAGAGACGACAGCCATGCCAGACTCCCCACAGTGTGTTTTATTTGGAACGTTCATGGTTTGGTTCGCGGCACTCACAATCAATTTGGGCCCGACGTTTCTCAGTGGTGCTCTCGCTGCTCAAGCGGAAGCCACACCCAGGACACCGTCTTGTCCCCTTGTCCGAGGACCAGCTCGTCACGTGGTTCTCAATGCTCTCTGGGCCACTGTCAACCTCCTCTGTGTGGGTCTCGCTGCCGCTCATCTCCGAAAACTTAAAAAGGATTTGGGTAAACTATATATACAAATATGTAATAAAAAAAACTGAGGGCATTTTCTCAAGGGTCAATTTTGTCAATATATAATATAGAACACTCTCTTTAAATCATGCCCCCACCCTCTTTGAAATGTCTCGTTAGCTCGAGCTCGACTAGGTGTTTTAGCAGCTGCTGGAGTGGGCCTGGCCAGTTTGGCAGGGATTCAACCACCCGGTTTCACTCATACCCCAGCACCCATACACACAAGTCATCAGAGTATTCACCCGGGTGGTTCTTCAAGTTCCGTTCCTCATGCCTGCTCCTCTCATCATGGGAGTGCTAGCCATGGACTCAACTCATCCACATCTCATTTAGCTGGAGGAGGTGTCATGAACCACACGAGTCACGGCCATGGACACCCCGGTAAATACCATCCGGGACATGCGACGCCCAGTGAAATGGATGCTTTTCTACGGACAGCTCAGAAGAATGGTCGATCTCATATACGGACATTGGGGACGTTGGCTGTTGCCAATTTATTTTGTTGGGCTCCTCTCTACATCTTGTCTTTGGTTTCTCCCGTCGGTAAGTAAACTCAAAGTTTATTTCTATTCCCCCCCTCACTCCCCAAATGAAAACCCAATCAAAGGAAATTTTCCAGTACTTAAGTGAAATGCTTTCCATATTTCTTTGCTTATTGTCAAAAAAAAAAAACAGATACGAACAAAATCGTAAATAATTCATCGCATTTCATTCGATAAACAGACATGGTAAAAGATCAATTCGCTTGAGGATTTATAATGCTTCTTTTTTGCACATTTCCCGAATGGGCTTTCAGTATCCAAAAAAAAAAAAGAGAATTATTATTATTCTTTGATCATTTCCTATTTCCTTCGCATGATTGTCTTCCATTAGCATGAAAGAAGGAACAGGAAAAGAAAAGCCCATCAACTTGACACACACATATATACACACAGCGGAGTTTCCGTCTTCCCTTCCAAACAAACATAAAAAAATTTCCACTTGAATAATAATCTAATGTGACAATTCATTTTCTTTTCCCCTCCTCCATTCCTTTTTTTCCCCTTTCCAAATATTTCCATTTTTCATTCCTATATCTTTTTGAAATTTCAAATTTATATCTGGTATGTTACACGAGAACTAAAAAAAAAAAAGATACAGAGAGACAGCAGAATCCTCAAAAATCCTTCATGCATGCATGCAAGCAATCCAATTCGTACACATAATAATAATAATTTAACAGGAAAAAAATCCCCTCGTGGAACGAATAATGGACTCATAAAAATAAAGTTAAGCATGAGCAAACTAGTACTATCACAGGGATGAAATGCTTTCTCCTCCTTCCTCTTACACATATTTTATGGATTATCATTTCAACTTATTTTTTTTCCTTGCGAGCTTATGCTCATAATTTACTCACACGATTTCCTCACTATTTCTACAAACTTCCGAGGTGACATCAAAGTATCAAGAAACTGTATCATGGACCTCATTTTATTCTTATCCTCCCATTTTGTCACATATTTATTATACACACTCTTTAGTCATTTTGCATCTTCAAATTTTAAAGTTATGACACTCATCTCAGTCGTATCATGATACATAATGAATTCTAACTTTTTACACATGTATGCAAAACCTAAATGACAAATGACACTGTATAGATTTCTTTTTTATCCGACACTGTTACCAAAATGTTAAACTCCTCCACACAGAAAATTGAAGCTTCTTGGAGTCACCTTGAATGAAATTCACAAAATTAATCGGAAATGCTGGGTATTTTCGTATTTCTTGGAAAGCAAAGGAAATTTTCTTTATGATCACTCTTTAAATTTTTATATTGCATGCATTTTCTCGATCTCCCTCTTCACGTATATGTAGAACCTTTTACAACTTTGAGTAGAATTGATGTGTCAGACCTATTACAGAATTCCATGCATAAAATATAGTACGGGAGTGTTTGTGTTCGTGTGTTTGGTATACATTTATATAGGTACAGGTGTTTGGGAGGATCCCGCACCATATGTATACGAACTAACGCTCATGGCTGCCTTTGCTCATTCCGCCGCTCATCCCATACTCCTCCTGCTACTCAATCAACCCCTCCGACATGGGCTCAAACTCTGTCTCACCGAGTGGTGTTGCTTTCTCTGTAATTTCTGCGGTATGGACTTGGATTTCCCTTCAAATGAAAACAGTCCACAACATAGTCGAGCTGATCTTCGAAGCCATGTGGATCCCGGTACGTTTCCCCCTTCCAATTCAAACAACCCTACCAAATGTTTTTTAATCAGCATCATTATCATTATATGTCCTACTACTACTAAGTTCCTAACAGACTCTCTCTCTCTGTCTCTCATGCAGGTTGTCGCAGTAGTAGTCGGACGAGTCATCATGGGAGTCATCACGGAAGTCATCCGCGACTTCACACTTCCGAGTCGCTCGTGTCTCTCAAACGGTCCACCTCACTGGATCACAAATCGGATCGGGACATGGAGGATCCGTCACCACTGTGCCCTGACGATGATCTCATTCTTCCACCACTTCCTCCACCGCCACCACCCCATCAAAACCTTTCATCCGCCTTCCGAAAACAGGTACCCACTCGTGGTTCTCTTGCTCATCATCAGTACCAAGCCATACCAAACCACAATAATCCCCACTGAAGAATTAAAAACCTTTCTCACTCACACACCGCCTACAATACAACATGTACCTCATACCACATACATCACCATATACAAGAACAACTCCACCAACCACCAAGTAAACAGAAAAACATGTACCTATACATACACCACGAACCAGAACACGACTAAAAACACGCAAACAACCAAAACACTGAATGTGGAAACTCGAGAGGGAGAAAGAAAGAGAGCGAGAAAACTCTCCCGTGGAGACCTCCTTCATTAGCTGTGTGTATACTCACAAAATAATATACTGCAAATTGCTCAGGATGACACACAATAAGACTTTTTACACACGCGTCCCCAGTCTAACCCTTATCTACATTTTATTCAAATTTATTTACGCAAATTCACCTTCTCTCTTTCTGTCTCTTTCTCTCTTTCTCTCTCTCTCTCTCAAATACGGCAAACAAATCTACAGAGCTCAAAACTCTTCTGCATACAACACACTCGGAAATTCACAACTACAGAATAACATTTTCATACGAATGACGTGCGCCAAGTGACATTTTTTTCCTTTTCCTTTCCTTTCTTTTTTCTCCTCTTGTTTTTGCTTTCTCCACTCATAAAGCAGTAAAATAATTCTTCCCTCTCTCTCTCGTATCTCTCTACATTATGCAAAATAATTGTAAATTTAAACTCATCGTTCCTCCTCGTCTATCTATAGGATTCCCCATGTCCTTGGCCAAATCTCATCTGCAGTCGTCTTTATACAATATGCATATGTATTCCAAAAAAAACACCGAGTGCCACTCTTTCTCTCTCGCTCTCTGTCCCTCGTTGTGTACTTGCAAAATAAAAAGAAACTTGTTTAAAACTGCGTGTGTATTTTCACTTTCCCTCCTCCTTTCACTATGGACTCGACAGCTTTCATCCCGAATGTATTTGTACAAAGGGAATAGAATAGGGGGAGCAAAACGATTTAAATCCTCACAGAAAAAAAAACAAACACAAAAAAAAAAGTCCAGTAGCAAAGCTACAGTTTTTGGGTTGCATTAAAAGTTTAACATGTCCAACGATAAATACACATTTACACTCGAGCTTAGGAAGCTTGAGAAGAAAACGCTCTGCATCATCACATCACATAATGCAGAATACTCTGTCTTTCCCCTTCCTTTTCCGTTCCCTTTATACATATATCTCCACCAAACAAAAAAAAACGAATTGCAATAATATTTTGTTTGTTTTTTTTGGCCTGGGACGTCCCTTCACTTTATCTTAATGCGCTTTGTATGAGCCAAAAGGGAATTATCCCAGTCTAAAGGGAGGGGAAGCTGGAGAGCTGGAAAAGAGACTCGAGTATACATAGAAAGCTGTTCGTCCTCTATCTCTCTTTTCCTTTCTTCTTCTTCTTGCCATTTGATATTTACAAATTTCAAACTCTGGCTTTGCCTTTTGGAATTTCAGTTCGAGATTGAGATAGCCAAAACTTTAGGGAGAAAAAGATGCATGACGCGCCGTCGTTGCAAAATAAAATCTTGACTATACAGAAGAAGAAAAAAACTTTGGAAAATCTCAATTTCTCTGAATTCTTTTGCTCTCTCCCTTCGATTCCCAAACATTTACATTTCCTATGTACGAAATAAAAAAAACTTCAGCCGCCTATTTTCGACTGCAATAAATTATCCAAATAAATTTGAATCTTTGAGAGCATTCGAATTCGTATATTTTAGCATTCTCATTAGTATTCCCTTTTTAATGTACATATAAATATCAGAAGGCATCGTCTTTTCGAGTCATAGAATCTGCCTTGAATTGTAAAGGAAAGCTTTAGGAGAAAAACTCGTATGTTTTTCGCAGAATAATACTGAAAAGTATTTATCCCATATAGCTTTCAGTTTTACGTTTTGAAATTGAACATTCCAAACTCTTTCCTCGAAATAATTACATTCTCAATCCAACTCAGAAACTCATTTATGTACATTCTCGTATAGCTTGTGAAATGCAATCATCTGCGTGTTTGTATACCTTTTTTCCGATTTCGAAAATCTCTTCAAGAAAAAGGAGCTTTAAAAGTTTCTTCAAGTGTGAAAGTTGTATCATTTTATTATTATTGTTGCGTTATTGTATGATCTGTTTTTACACGAGCCTCGATATATTTTCATCCAGTTGCACAATACTAGAAAACCCGAGCGTTTTACGCAACTTGGTGAATGGAGACACATGAAAGCTTTCCTCTTCTATTTTTTTTACGTTCTCCGGAACTGCCACTTACTTTGTTGTAAAGACAGAGTTACTTAAGCAAATTAAATTTCCTGTCCTTTCTTCTTTTTTTTTTTTTCATCTTTGGCATCGGCCAAAAAAAAAAATCAGCTCAAATGTACTTAACTCTCCTCACTTTCCACACTCAAAAAACCTGACGGCGAAAGGCAAAACAACTTTCTTTTTTCCCCTCGTCGTCCCTTCTCTCAAAGTCTCTCTCAAAGTGTACACACACTTTTGAGAACCTCTAGGCTTCGATTATTTCTCTCCTCTTTAACTTTTCCGCTCAGATTCAGACTTTTTTTTTCTCCTACTTTGACTTTGAATTTGACTTTAAATACTTAACTTTTTGGGAATCTGCCCAATTTACTCGTACATTACTTTATCGGATTTCATTTCATTCTACACTCTACATTTAAACATGGAGAGACGTTTATATACGTACACACAGGCTTTTACAACAACTTAAATTTTGAAATTTTTCTATTCTACTACCACTTATCATCTAGTAGTTTGGGTTAGAACTCTATAAAGAAAAAAAAAACTTGCCTCGGGTATTAGCTTGCCATTTATTTCTGTTTGTCAAAATTCAAATTCAAATACGAGAATGCAGATTCCATCAGAATTTATATTATACAAAAGTTATTTCAACTCTCTCTCCCTCTCCCTGTCTCTCGTTTTGTCCCCCTCTCTCTCTCTCTCTCCGCTATAGAAAATCTTAAGTTCCGAGTCCTCCTCTGATTTCTCTTTTATGTTCAAACGAGAACTTTTGAAGTACTCCCGATTCGCTCGCTCTTTCTTTCTCCTTCAGCCGCCGTCAGCTACGTAAATATAAAATAAACATTGAAACATGAACTACTCAACCATTTCGTTATTGCTCTTTCCTTCTGTTTCATCTCGCCTTTATTGGAATTGGGATTGGAAAATAGCACAAACTCTCAACTCGTATCTCTTCAACCCATTACAATGAGCGTAAAACGTAAACGTTGAATTTCAAATTCCCTCTTTTCTGCATATACATCTTTTACTTTTCAAAATTAAATAACTCAACTTAGATATTCCCTGTGAGTTTTACAATTTGGAACAAAAAAAAAAAAGTTGTATATATGCTTTCAAAAATAATTTTAAAGCAACTCCTTCCTTTCAAATATAGTCGTTAAAACAGACCATCATTTTTTTATTTTTCCTATTCCACTCTGTATAAATTTCCTTTTGCCATTTTCGATGAGGAGTTGCTCGTGTTTTTCGCTCCTGAAACTGATTGTCAATAATCAAAAGTCTACACGGAAGAGAAAACATCAGTCAAAACAAACAAATTGACGATTGACGAGCGACGATAAGAAAAAAGTCAAAGAATTCAAAGAGAATAAGTAACGAAAATAATATCATATGTATACTGCGTGAGTGGGTATACACTATATATGCGTGGTGTACGTACACGGAACGTAACATACAAAGCTAAGTTATGCCAAAAGTAAATAATCTTATCGCTCTCGTTGTGTGTTTGTATCTGGAACTCAAACTGGAGGAGACTTGAAAGATGAGCAGAATAGAGAAAGAGAAAGAAATATACATGTATGTACATACGTGTAGGGAGGGAGGGAGAGAGAAAGAAAACTTGAATGTTATTTCCGCCCTAGCAAACTCATCCAATGTGTTGTCTACACATGGAGAAATGGGCAAGTAATCAATAAAACAAGTTGAAGAGCCCTACTTAATGTCAGCGAGAACTTTTCATGAACTGTCATTTGGTTCATTCCATCTCCTAATCGTTCGTTTTCGTTCTCTCACTCGCTCTGTCTCTCTCTCTCTCTCTATCGTATACTTAGGTATATATGTGTGTGAGAAACAAAAAGTGTCTTGGTAAAGTCTATGATATCTAAAGCCTTTTGGCTGGAACTCTGGTGGGCCAAATCAAATCTTTGCCACTTAAACTGAATCCAAGTTTTTCATCCGGGTATTTTAGTTTGAGCTTACGTATTTTGACACGGCACTTTCTTCGCCTTCTTTTCCCCGTCCCTTCCCATCCCCTCCCTCTTCTACTCTATATACTTTTCTATTCTTCTGTATGGAGCCCCATGTCACTTTATTACTCACAGACTCATGCACTGTCACAGTCTCTCTTTCTCTCTCAGGACAAAGCCCTTTTTCAAAATCTCGTAAAATATGGGTACATCGTATAAATATACAGAGCATGATAAATAATGTATACTTAAGATGTATCCATCGTACGCTCTTACTCTTGGTGTACCAACATGAAACAATAGCTACACTGTCACAAGAACTACACACAGCTCATAAATCCCCATAAACTGAACTCAAAGTTGCGAATACATTCTCTATTGTAAGTAAATGGACATTTATTATTAGTTGCTCGTATACACACATAAAACATCTATCTCTCTCTTTTATGAACATGTTAGCTGCACTCTCCTTACTCGTGTCCGTATGTGATGTATGCTAATACGACAAGAGAAGAATACTGACTCAAACAAATACACTTACATACTTCTTATGTACTTTTACTGATTTACTTCTTATGTTCTAACGCGCACATTGATATTCATGGCTCATTTGATCTGTAACTCTTTGTGATTGTAATCAATGAGCAGGCTTCTCAAGACCATGCAATACCCCTCATGGACAACCGCTGGTGAGGTCAAGTCAAGTGGACGGTTTTGACATTCAAAATCCTGGTCTCTCGTTTTTTTTGGAACATTTTTACCAGGAGCCAGGAAACTCTCTCATTTCAACAAACGGCAAAATCCTTAACTATAATAATAGTATTATTAACTGTAAATTCAACCCTCTATCTTCTTAATAATTGAAGACATTCTATTTGAGTTTTCACCAAACAATGATTTCAACAGATTCTCTTTGTACTTAAGTTAGTGCATGTTGTTTAAAATTGATGACCCATAATCATTAAAATCGCTTTAAAGTTGTTGCTTTTCCGTTAAGATGCCTGAAAGCTCAAATTGAAATGGTTACACAGAAACGTTTAGAAAACCAAATTTAAATTTTGCTTTTGCATACACACAGAGACAATTGTGGCAAAAACTCATGGTGACGTAAAGAAAGCAATAAAAATATTATATATGTACTTACGTCTTGTTTCAATTCATTTGGATTCTCGATAGTTTCAAATTATATGTAAATAATAATAAAAACTACACAAGCATAACAAAATACAAACTGTATCAAATTATAAATAATTTTCAAAAGTATTAAGAAAGTAAAGTAACTATAGCATACGACAAATAAAACCATGTGAGCTATATACCATCGAGATAAATCTAGACAATCTAGAAATCTAGAAAGTTTTACATATTTCCGTACATATTTTACACGATCGTCCCTAGCTTTTGAACTGAAATCTAAAATCTAGGAAGAGCGTCATGTAGCAGCCATACACACACACACACACGTCACACACACATTGAAAAATGTATAGAAATGAAAGATAATCTCTACACACTCTACGCCACTTCTTCAGCTCTTTCTCCCGAATAATAAGAAGAAGAAGTAGTAGAAGATGGAGAAGAAGATACATAGAAAAATGTCAATGCTTTACACTTGATGATGATAAATGTGCAGTTGGAAACGGAAAGATCCGAAATACTTGCTTTCCATGCAGTACCATTATCACCATCACCCATATACAGACTAGACTCATCTCCCAACCCATTTATACAGCCGCTTAAATTACAGGCATTCTTATTCTCGCCCAGACACGCAAAACCGAGACAACACCACCACCAAACTGTCCATAAGAAGAGTGAGAATGAAATAAGAGAAAATCTCGAAGCAACGTAACTTAACTCTCCTAATCCATACATATCTTACTTACATATTATATATATACATATGTACATCTTTCAGATCTGTCTCTAATATTTCAAACGACCGGAATATACACAAATTACTGTACAGAGTTTCCAAACATCCGACAAGAGTCTAACGATATAATAATTGTATTACAATTTAACTGCGGTCATAACTCGATCATCAGTATTTCTAATGCACGAATGTAAAAGAAATATATCTAGTGGATGTATTTTAGCCCATAAATTAAACAGCTGTAATTTATTCTTTCTTTGATTTTTACGAGATTGTGAATTATGGGTTTTTCTTTGGAGACCAGGTTTTGTTATGTTTTTAAAAATCATTCCTTTTTTTAAGTATACCTAAATGCAATTTAGAATATTCAAAAATCCTCTGCTGGTCTATATTTAATTTTAACCTTCATCATTTAGCTGTCACAAATTATCTAAGTAGGTTAGAATTTTCACTGCTAAAAAATCGATAATAAAAATTTAGGAGTACTAAAATGGGATAATCCTTTTAAAAAGGATTTCCTACATTTCCCTATTGATGAATCAGACAAAGATTAAAAGATGACGGAGAAGGCGTTCAAACGCTTCGCACTTCCCATCAATAATAATCCTGAGTTCTGTCTATTGCCTCTTCCTTCAAATTTCAAATGGAAACGTTAACAAAAACTCTATACCATAGATCGCTATAGATTATTATACATAATAAGCTTATGTCAAATTGAGGCTGAGTTCCTTTTTGCCTTGCTTTCATCTGAAACTGAACTAGGAAACTAGATACTAGAATAGCTCTGGCTCCCATATAATATAATATTATAGTGTGTGGAGGCAATCGGTCAAAGTTAAAAACTTTCTTTCAGTTTTGAATATCCCAATTTCACGCTACGCTCACTTTCTCTCCCTCGTCATCTCACTTTCTCTCATTCATTCCGAGGTTCTGGCTACAAATTCTCTCTTAGCAATCCATCACAGCTCATCCATCAAAAATCTCCACTTTTACTCTTTCTCACCGAATACAATGTGAAACACAAAATGCAAGGAATGCAATTGCAGTTTGAGCCCATTGGACAATATATTGTGTATACTGTATACACAGCTCTAAGTAAATATCAAATGAAGCTCTGTAGTACTCTGCCTGGTAACCATCATGAAATCTTGAAGAGATCTTTCAGTTTTTTTCGTCAGACCATTATAAATATAGCTACACTGAGATAATAGGAAGACAAATCAAAATTCAATCTGACCTGCTCAAATCCTCCAAGAAGTTCGATAGTGTCCATCTCCGGACTTGGCGTCATAATTTGAAGGTCTCGTCCACAAATCTGAGCAATAAGTTTCACCAAACTACTTTTCCCACTTCCACCAGGACCGACCTGTGTGCAATAAAACAATAATTTATTATGCATGAATGATTAAAAAAAAGTTACAGTTGGTTTGTTTTTGGGGAAGAAAACGAAATAAAATATCTTTATAAGTCATAAATGATAAACTTGATTGTTTATAAAAGAGGAAAGCCTGAGATGGTTATTTAAAAGCTCACGAGGGACAATAAAGAGACTTTATATACAATTTACGACGCAATTCTCCTACATAATGAGCTCATAAAAAACTATGTACCCTACATAACTATAAAATATATAAAAAAAAATAGATAGTAGATGCTTGGCTTTTTTTAATCCTTTTTATTATACTGTAATACTATAATAATAAAAAAAGGTAGGGACGGTTAAGGGTTAAATATTTAATATAAAGTAACGACCAGTGTGACTTACCAAAATGGGCATCCACTTCATCTCCAAACATTTTATGATACTCTCCATGGCAGGAAGTTGATGATTCAGTGCAAGGAGCTTTTTGAACTTGATGTGCCCATCCAAATTTAATATGTCATTACTTCGAGGTAGACTGGCTCTCCCACAAACAATTCGATCCTCCAGTATTAAAAGTTCACTTTGTCCACAACAAGCTGGGAGTTTATCATTATTATCCTCGTCACTACTACTATCATTATTACTACCACTGTTATTCCTTTCATGTTGGCTATTGCAAAAATTAAAAAGTTGTAGAACTTTGAGCCTATCCTCACTACTTCTCATCCGAAGCCCATAAATCATATCTACAAATAAGCTTGGTTCAAAAAATAGTCCAGAGTCCTCACTCACATGTCCATCTTTCGAGACAAGTTGAGCCCAACGAGTCAAATCCCTCAAATTAAAATCCCATGGTGATCCTTTGGCTCCAAACGCCCCAGTTAGGCAAATATTTTGATTTAACATTTCTGAGAATCTTGTCATGAGTTCAATACAGTCAGCGGGTAGATTGGGAAACGAGGATTTTATCACGAAATTCAAATCTGATAAACCCAAAGGGTCCATGAACACTTGCGTAAATCGATTCAAAAAGGATCTGGGAAGACCTTTCCGAGCACCTCCTTGGCGGACAGGATTTTGACAGGCAAAAATCCGTGACAGGGCTTTTGTAGCATCTTCCTTTCCATCACTAATTTTAAAGGTACGATTTAATTCTGGCACAAAAATTTCTCCACGATGATCCAAACAAGCATTGAGTCCTTCAAGGACGGATTGTGAAGCCAAATTCAGTTCATCTAGTAGAATCCAAGAATTTTCTTTGAGAGCGGTGAGAAGAGGACCATCCCGCCAAGCAAAATGACCCCCCGTTTCTCCTTCAATTGGTAAATCCGCCCCGAATAAATCTGAAATGTCCGTCTGTTCGGACAAATTGATTCGAACTACAGTGTGATTACTCAATTTAGCTAAAGCTGTCACGATAGCCGTTTTCCCTACTCCTGGACTTCCTTCGAGTAAAATAGGTTTCTTGAGTTGCATGGCCCGAAGGATTCTTATCCCGTTTTGACAAGTTGTAGGAGCCTCCATTGAGAATCCAATGTCCTTCTCAGTTGTTATCTTATTATCATTCAATATCTTTTTTGGAATCGTAAATACTCCGATTCCAAATTCTGTAGTCGTATTTTTCACTGACAAATCCAAATTAAAATTGACACAATTTCCATTTTCTGTAGCTGGAAGAACAAGATGAGCCGCTCCCAGATTATTCAACACACTATAAGCTTCTGCCTTTGCTCTCTTCCAAATCTCCCCACTAGAAAATATCATAAAAAATCAATCAGATTTTCAGTACAAGTTGATTATGTCTATAAATCAAACAATTTTAGTGCAAACAAATAAAATTTTATTGATACATACTTTCCAGTGGATGTATTTCCACTTCCCAAACCATCTAAAAATGTCAGGCATGCCCCATGTTGAATAGCAGAAGGGATATCCAATGATGTTCTATTTCGGACAATATTCATAAAATTAGCCCATGCGAGTAGATCCCGAATACTCACAGTGCATCGACTGGTCAGCTCATGAGTTTGAAGCCACTTTGTGAATCCAAGCATGACACGAGAAATACCCTTAGACTTTAAATCTTGATTTAAATTGTGCTCAATTATTTCTATTAAATCTGATTCATCGGACGTCACTGTGCACCAAATCTCGGTCAGACGATTTCTCAATGCGGGAGACAACTGTAATGATAAAATTGTTTTATTTACATGTTAAATACAAAAATACTCTGAAATTACTAAACTTCAATTTATAAATCTTCCAAGGTTATACAAAAAATTAGGAAATTAATATGTACCTCTTTCTTTCCGTAATCACCACCAGGATTCATCGTTCCTACAAATTGAAAATCATTGTGAGCCACAATTAGATTGGGCGTTTCATCTCCTTTCTCCGAAATCAAAAGTGTTCGTTCAGGTTCCAAAACAGAATTGACTCTCTCCAGGACGGAATCATCGGCCAACGAGATTTCATCAGCCAAAAAAATCCCTCCTTGCTCCATCGACTCTACTAATGGACCATTGGCCCACTCAAATAATCTTTCATTATTGTCCTCTCGATTTCTAACCGGTCTGAGACCACCCAAAAAGTCACTACCCTCACTGTGCATGTGACAATTGATGGAGAATAGTTTTCTTTTGCGAAGGAAGGCTAAAAGTTGTACTACTGACGTTTTTCCACATCCAGTCTCTCCAACAAGAAGAACAGGCTCTTGGAATTTCATTGCAGTCCCAATGAGAACAGCGAGTCTTCTCATTTGAAATGTCCAGACAATGTGACGAAATTCTGGACAGTCCTCCTGCAGACTTTGGAGTATCTCTCTTGTCGTTGATGACGTATTCGCATGAAGTGTGAAAAGATTCTCGGGTATAATAGTCCTTTTAAATTGAGCTTTGAGTACTTCACGAATAATTTGTACTTCCGATTCTTGTCTCACTTTCCCTGCTAGAACAAGGTAGCCATCGTCGGCCAAATGCTGGTCCCAATCGTAGAATTTAGTTTCTTGTTGATTACACAGTCGGTATCTTTCTGCCCATCGAAATAAATCCCGAAGTGTGGCAAACCCATGTTTACCTTGCAGAGCAGCACTGGATTTTCTCCTCATCTTTAATAAAAACATAACAATTTCATTATTATTTACCGTCATTTAGTCTTTTATTCGTACAATATATGTTTATAATCATGTAATTATTTTACTGATAATAATTACATATTTCTACCTGTAAATCTTTTAGAACTCCAATAATCTTTTTGCAATATGACGGCGGAATGGCACAACGTTGATGCAGAATCGTCTCCAATTCTTTACTTGGTATTTCATCAAAGTGCAATTCTACAAAACGATTTTTGAAAGCTCGAGATAGCAGCTGAAATAATGGGAAAATAAATTGGTTTATCAATAAACAGTTCATTGTAGAGTATATTTTTCTATATTTCTCCAATAGATAAAAGAAAAAGAAATATTACTTTTCGTCCACCATAAAGACCCGGTGGATTTTGTGTAGCGAATAAAGTAAATCTTGGATGAGCAGTCACAGTCACTCCCGTTTCCGTAATAAAGAGTTGTCTGTTATCATCCAAAAGACGATTCAAAGCTTCAAGTACTTCTGATGGGGCTAAATTCAACTCATCAAGAATTATCCACTCTCCTCTACGCATAGCTTGAACCAGTACTCCTATTATATTAATAAAATACACGTCAAATATAACAGCTTTTTTATCACATGTCATAGTGTATACTTTAAAATTTTCTAGTTTATAGTGTACCTTCAGTAAAAACCAATTTTCCATGATCATCAGATTGATAGGAACCAATGTACTCTTGAAGATCAGTATGCTGATGATTATTGATTCTGTAACATCTGTTTCCAGTGACTTGAGCCAGATACTGAATCAAACTGGTTTTTCCCACGGACGTCTCACCCTGAATCAAGACGGGGAGTTTTCCTGCCGATACTATTCTTGCAATGTCTTTCAAGTTCCGGCGAATACTTGGAGTTAAAATATACTAAGTGTTTAAAAACAAAATAAAATACGTGAACAACATACATTAAATATATTATCAAATAGGTGCAGATTGTAGATAGCACATAATTGTTGGTCACAAAACAAACCTTGTCTGGTTGTACTTCTTCCAAATCCCCCTTCGGAATCCAATAGTGTTCGACAAAAACATAATTTCCACTAGGAGGTCTTGGTATGGCTTGATTTAAGATAGCTTTTAAATTTTGATTGACAAATATGTGCCTAAAATAAAAAACCAAATCAAATTGTTAATTCAATTTGCTCCATTTCACAATGTATTGAAGGATTGTAGCATATAATATTAATACAGGCATACAAATAAATAAAACAATAGGGAAACTTACTTGGCAATTAATTGCTGTACAAGTGGATGTGATGAATAATCCAATTGAGTGAGGAAACTGATACAAAAAGATTCATACAGAGATCTCGAAACACTTCCATATAAATTCTGTGACGAAATCTTTAGTGCTCGACAAAGTGTTCGTAAACTGTAATGAGGTCTTTTCCCTGTTCCATCCACAAGATCATTTATAGCCTGATTTCTAACATTCAGGTAGAATTTTACAATATTCTTGACCTGATCAATGGATAAAGACATTTCCCGTAGATAGTCTGATACAAGTACTTGAAGCTCATCCGCATCAGTCAATTCATCAACAAAAAATTCGGTAAATCTAAAAAAAAAAGCCAAAATAACGTCACATTATTGTTGCTGCCGTTTTTGTGAGAATTCTGAAAATGTTCATGGGGTTTAGGAATTATTTAATTGTCATACCTGTTCCGCAATCCGAGAGGTAAATCTTTTTTGCCTATATCTGTAGACGGATTCATAGCAGCAAACAGATGGAAATTACGATGTCTGTCAATTGGAGCTTCATTTCCTTTCTCCCATAAATGAATCTGAGCTTGCGACTCTAAAACTCCGGATAAACATTGTAGCATTTCTGGTGTGGCTAAATTAATTTCGTCTAGTAATATCCAATGACCTGTAGAAGAAATTAAAATAAAATAGATAAATTAAAATTCAATAACATGAAACATTATTGAAAGTCTAATTTAAATAGATATGTACATATAAATTTCAATGAATTTTTATCAAGAAAAATGAAATATGTAAACCTTTTCGGATAGAATCGATCAATGTGCCCTCAATAAACGAAAAGGCGAAAGGACTTTCACTTCCATGGCATAGCTGGGACTCGATTCTAGAAAGCTGATTACCGAGTGATTTCCATCTAAATCAGAGAATAAATCAATTACATCAGATGGTTACAAGAATTACGATTGTAAGCAAAGTGTGTTTTTTTTCTTTTATATATAGTTACCTCTGAAAAATATCTTGTCTCTTCTCAAATTTCTGTTGCCGTTCTACAGCACAAGTTTTCTGAACATGTGTCATTAATTTTACAAGAGTTTTCCATTGACGATTAGCAAAACAATTCATTATATGATCCAAAAACTTTCGGTTTGTATCCCGATTGAATGTCTGCACGAATAAAGTTTCAAATTCTTCTCGAAGTGGAGCAAATATGTATTTGAGCTCTACAGGTTTGTACCTACAATGATTATCAAACATTAGAGAACGTACTACCTTTTTCATTTTACCATCATTATTAGTATTGTTTCGCTGTTTAGTAACAATGGAATTTGATAAATAAAAAGGCGTTTTCTCACCCGCCGAGTAAATCACTAGAGTCACTCTGTCTATTCAAATTGACCACAACAAGCTTTTGACAGAGGGTTTGAGCCAGAAATTGCACACAAGAAGTTTTTCCTACTCCTGTTTCTCCTAAAAGCAAAACGGGTTCTTTTTGTTGGACAGCCCCACAGATCATTTCCAAAAGACAACATGCTCTTTTTGTTAGGGAGAAAACGGGTACATTCCTATCTCTGAAATTACAAATAATTTTCAAATAAATTATATGCGTACTTTTTTTTGCTGAAAATTTCATTGGAACATTTACTACTACATAAATGACAATATTTTTGTTTTTTAGAATAAGAAATGTACCTATCAAGACGACTTTGACGATGTATAAACATAGGCAATGTAAATCGACCAGCTGTCAAACTTCGACTATTCATGTCAATACTGACAGTAGGCTTTTGAACACCACAAAAATACTCTGTACTTGCTTTCAAAATATTCAAATGAGCTCCAAGTAGCTCAGCCATTTCCTTCCTTGTCTCTAAACAACAAAACAAAACGAATACATTAAGTATTTATACACGCAAGTGAATAAGGCTTGTGTTTTGTATATTTTTTTGTTCTCAATTACCTGGATCGTACAGAGAAGCAATAAATAAATCGTAGGCTTCTTGGAAAATTTTCAGAGCTGATGAAGGTTTTGTAAAGTCCAGCTGAGTTGGGATTCGTCGACATAGTTTGAAGAAATCTCTACAATAATTAATAATAAATAACAATACAACGTAATTAAAACACCCATCACGAGTTTTTGTACTTTGAAACACATTTCAAGATTTTTTACTCACCTTAGTGACAAAAGGCGATTTTTACTTCCCTTCCCCATCTTTGCTTCTTCCATTACATTAAAAATAGTAGACAATCTCTCAGCAATATTCTTTAGATGAGGATAGAGAGAAACGAGAAAGATTTTTAAATCCATTGGTGTGAAAGAGCCGAGAGTGTATTTTTTCCAATGTCTTCCGATTCTCTCCAACACACGTTTATTACTAGAACCACCAAAAGTCCTACAAGTGCTGAACAATCGAAAGTCTTTATGAAATTTAGATTTCCGGATTTCTCCATAGCCAGGGACTGACAGGGTTCCCGTGTCAATGAGACTATCGAATAGTGTGGTCACGTCAGCCGAAGCAGAATCCAAATCTTCGAGTACTATCCAATGACCATTAAGAATGGCTTTAGTTAAACAACCAGGTTTCCATACAAATTGACCAGGAAGATCCGTAGAATGATATGAGCCAAGAAGGAGACGAGAGTCAATTTGATCACTCATTTGAACTGTAATTATATCCGGATATTTGGTTCGATTGAATACAGAAGCTGTCAAATTAATGATTGTAGATTTCCCTGTCCCCGTCGCACCGATAAGGCAAATTGGAATTAATTGATGAGCACCACGACATATATCATATGTCATTTCTTTCATTATACTACTAAATGATTGTAATATTATAAAATTCATTTCAGCATCATGATCCGAGTCATTTGCTTTTTCAATCTTGAGTAGACTTATGGACATGGATTTTGTAGTCTCATTTTCATTCGATTCGGAAGACTTGAATATAGATTTGGATAAATCTGTTAAAAAACCAAAATTATTATTTAATTAAGAATAAGAATCAATCACAAAAAAATATGTACTCCATGTCATCACATGTTATTAGTGTTATCATTTCTGTCATTTGTACCTGGAAGTACAATAGTCATGTCAGAGTTGACAGATAGTTCTCGTTCAAACTCCAAATGAAAATTGAGCCCAAATTTCGCATCATCCTTATTCTCAATTTTATACTGGGTCCTTAATTTTTCTTTTTCTACATCGGTTAGTTCCAGAATTAATGAGATGGACTGAAGAGCTAGCCTACATATGCAAAACAAAAGTATGAGTATTTGAGTATACAATAAAATAAATTATAAAGTTTATAGATAAACACATGATAATTTTTGCAATTAACTATTCATTTATTAATTAACTTTTAACTTACCATCTCGTTTCCGAATCATTACTAGACATCAATTCATACACATTGTGGAACTGAGAAGCAGACACGCTGTGACCTTTCAACAGGTCTTGTAAAATAGTTCCGACGTCATGTCGACTCTGCTCATACTGCAACTTCATCCTCTTGGCCGGCGCACGTGACGATGGGGTAGCCATCGTCCACTTCTTATCAATTAATTAAGAATGAAAGATAAATGACTTAAACATTGACATTTGACGACACACTGAGCACAATGTCCAACGTTTTACTATAATTATCACACCGGCAGTTGTTGTTAATTTGTAATTCTCGTTTTCGTATTCGTATCAAAAATATTACATATATTCGAGCCTATACACTACAAACGGAAAGACTGATCGAGTGAAATAAATTACTAATACACAAATGGTAGTCGTTAATTATTACGAGTTTAATATGAAGTTAACTAACATTTATTTCAAAGTTTAGTCAAGACACACAACACACAAGAAGAGTTTTATTAAATCACAAAGAGAGCAAAAAATTGCATGCGAAAATTGCACGTGGGGATTTTGTATTTCGCTATTTCTCCTCTGCTGTTCAATGACTACAATGAATTCCCGATGGTTTCTACTGTTCGTTGGGAAATATTTCAACGACTTCTATGTTTTTTTCAAAGCTTTTAAAAATGAAAATGTATACCTTTGAATTTCTTTGGCCACGGGTACATATCTGTGTACACAAGAATAAATTTTATTATTATTACTTTTGTTTATGTTTTAATTAACAACCTGTAACTTACCTGTAACGTTCATATACATAATGTGTAATCTTACCGATTTTACGATATCACATTTCATCTCCAATTAATCACTGCAAAGTCAACGTTTTCCCCCATATTTGCTATGTATACTTTGTACATATACAAAGTATATGCAAAAAATAAGTGTTAACAACTTGCAATTTCCTTAAAACTTTTATAAGGTATGACATCATTTAAGATTTAGCTAATACATTTTGATCTTTAACCTGATGATTCGATGTACTAATTAATGTACATAATAATGATTGACTTTTTGTCTTTGGATTTTCCAGCTTCTTCGCGTAATGCAAATAGTATTTGCAAGTGTGGAGAGAGTGGAGACATTGCAATTAAAATGAATTTTAGCAAGTTTACGACTGGGTAAGTTTACTAATTAGTAATTATACACATTTAATTGAAGTTTCGTGTGTAATCCTATTTGAGTAGGAATTATAGTACGGTTGCAGTTTGTTAATTGAAGAAGTGATCTCATAAAAGTCAAATGTAGTTTGTAAAACATAAAAGTGCAACTAGGTAAATTGAAATCATCATAGCAATTAAGGAATTTATAAGCAGTATGTACATATTTCAATTGCCAACATTGTTAGCCGTTTCATTTATTTCCATGAAATTCGAATTCCCTTTGATCATAGTTGAAGGCTGAATAGTATGTAGTATATTTTATTTTCCCTATATCCTTGACCTCGTACTCGCTTGTACAAGTAATGTCTGCTGACAAAGACAAATTAATGTGTATTATAATAATACACTATATTATATTCACTGTAGTTATAAACATACGAACTCCTTTAGCTTTTTGCTCGCAGTTGCGTTATCTTCGTCATTTTTAGTGTCGATTCCTTTCTTCCATTTGCCGTTAGCGCTTGTTAATTTAAATAATCTGGTTGCCTATATGCAGTATACCTATGTACCTAATCATATTTTTAGTTTCAACTCTGTTCGTGTACAATTACTGAAGCACGTCACTCTTAAGAAAAGTCAGAAAAGAGTCTTAACCTCTGTGAGGGATTCGTCATTTTGTGTCTCTCTTCTCTACACACACACTACATGTACAGATATGTACTGTATACATTTCAAGTTGTCTTTTCTTGAGCGTAAAAAGTGAGTTGAGATTGTGAGCTATAAATATGACTCGATAAATATAATTATTGACCATTGTTTTGACTGTAAATTATTGGATTTGATTACATAGTGCATTGCTGCGTATGGAATTGACGTGTTCACTTGTCTCATGTTCATTACATAAGCAAGCTACAAAAGTCACTGAATTGCCGATTGTGTCATTACAAAGCTAGACGACAAAGGAACATTGTATATTATATTGCGTGCTCCAGTCAATTATACTACTCATACCTCGTCCATACTTGCCTACATGCAAGCTTTATGAAGGACAATGTAGTAAAAAGTTTTTTTTGTCGATATCTTGGTATCGATCTTTCTTTTTTTTTATTCCTTGATTCAATACAGAAATTATTTAGTTGTTTATTGATAGTTTTGTAGGATACCTAGTATAGTTGTACAGATAGTTCAAGGTCTGTGTCTGCCACTGTCTGTACACCATGTACACTTTATGGTGCTGAGTTGGATTTGATATCCGTACAATTTTATCAATCGTCAATTTGATTTTGTTAATTTGTACAGGGACGAACGGGAACTCATGAGAAGTTTGAACTATTTTAATTTTAATCATTAACAAAAGGCCCAGATCTCTAGAAGAAAAAAGTGTGGGGCCGCGCCAATAATCACCCATTAATTAAGTAACACCATGGATAAACCAACTGTTGGAATGACAGTTCGAAGGTACACACAATTTTTTATAGTTTTTTGAAGATTTCCTATAGATTTCAAGACATATGAAGTCTTTATTTAATGAGTATTTACTACTATTTACAGGGGTGGAGCGAGACTTCGTGCGATGAGTAAAGCTCACAGTCCTTTGCATGTGATGTTGTGGCAAGCAAGAGAAGCTCAATCGGCTCTCCTGGCTGCAGCCACAGCTCAGAAGACACTTTTCAATGATATAGCAGCTTGGGCGTCTACCGAGAACCGGGCACTCTCTGACGTTTGCTCTTGTGCAAATGAACTGAGCACTTTGTACTCTTCAGCTCAAGTTCAAATTGCTCTTGCTTACAAGTCATTTCGGAAGGATATGATGCTCATTCTCGAAGGAGAAAAACGATGTGATGTGGCTCAGAAAAAATTGCAAGAGGCTGATGAGAGAAGACTCAAATTACGACGTCAAGTAAGATTCATCTCAAGTTACAATTCGAATTCGAATTGAAATCCAAATTAAATTATACACCAAAGGTCATCATTATGATATATTATCATCATCTTTTTGGTTACATTTCACAGGTTCTCCGTGCTCAAAATAAGAGACTCATAAATGGAGAGAATCCTCGACGTCCTGGAGACTTTACTGCAATGCAAACTCAACTATCAGAGGCTGAAAGAAATGCAGATCGTTTACATATAGAAGGTATACATGAGTACATACTTGATTATTCAAACATTTGGGATTTACTCGCATCTTTTCTAATGAATTATCTGCTTTCCCTTACAAAATTGTTTGTATATAGCTTGTGATTCAACCGGAGAGCAAGAAGCAGTCAAATTGGTAGGCAATTTTTTTTGAGTCTGTATGTTTATTTGGGTGAACATCGAAAGTGGGGTGTGCTTATGATTTATTTTCTTTATTTTTTCTTTATCTAAGGTGGTCATTCGTTCTGCCCTATCGAAACTCGCCGAGTCTCACTTGACCCTGTCGAATCAGGCACGAGTCATTTTCGAAGCGGAACGGGAAATTACACTAGAACTACCCGAACCTTTGCCCCCTGGTGATTTACAAATTAAGAATTTAAACGACTTGAGTTGCATATTCAAGTTCGTATTTTATTTTTCTAATAGTTTTTTTCAATGTACTTTTTTTTAGGAGATCCACTCAGTTCCATGCGGTACAATGGTCATGATGCGACACGAGCTGTTGTGGAGCGAGCGAAATCTCAAGTCCAGTTAGTCTCACCCCCAACGAATCCAAATTTCCATTCACCCGTCCGACAAATAACCGTAGCAGCCACATCCACTTCCTGGTCACCAACTCCAATCCCTTCAGCTCCAAATCATAGCTACCCCGAATCCGAATTAGACCCTCCCCCACCGTACAACGCCAGTTTCTTTAGGTAATTTCCAAACTGCATTATATTTTTAAATAATACTGTGAACTAACTTGTCGTCATTGCTTTTGTCTAGCGTATGTTTTTATTTGCCTTCATTTAATTTGTAACACACGACTTGCCTTGAATAGATTTTGATGCACACTATTGAGCCCTTGAAATTTCTAGTTTTTTTGCCTGTCAACTTTGAGCCTATTTTATCTGGGTAAAATTAATGCCTTTGTATTTTCTTATCTTTCTTTTTTTCTTCCTATGGACTTACATATATATGGCGCTTTACAATTGACAAACTAAATCCAACCTCTCGTGAATCCTCATATTCATTCATGACGCCGTATAATTACTTTCGTCTTCTGCCTTCCTCAACTTTTGGGCTTCTTTTTCTCTCTGAATTTTTGTCTTACTCACTCACGGAAGTTCTTGTTGTCAAAGCTCTACGCCCGGAGATGCTAGAGAAAGATATGAAGGGCATCATGGACAAGGTGGACATGGACGAGCACGAAGACGGCCAACATCGTCCACCTCGAGTTTAGGGAGAGCCAGACGTTTGTACAGCAGCAATTCCGCCGTCTCACCCTCCAATTCCAATTCAACAAGTCAAAGCAACTCGTCTGCCACGAGGACACGAGGAGGAGGAGGAGGAGAGGAAACAAACCATGGAAATCCATTTGAAGTGAGCCCCAGCTCCAGATATTAAGGAAATTATCTCATCACAAAAAGTTGGGATTTAAATCCAACTCTAAAAAAAATCTATATCACGGAATATGTAATAATTTTTTGTACAGAAATAGTACAGTCTATATTATAGTACTTGTAAAATGTACTCTTGGCTCCCAGAGCAGTACTTTGAAATACTTTACTCTGTTACCAATGAATCTCTTTAAAGTTATATCTGTATTATACCTACTGTTAAAAGTATTATACTCAAACTCAAAATGATCGTCTTTTCAGACTGATTTAAATTGACATAATGTAGCAAAAATATGCATGCAAATTCAGTGACTTATTGGATTGTTTTTATGATTTGAATTTACTTTTAGTTTTATTTATATCGTTAGTTGATTTTATTGTCAATTTAGAGTTGAAGGATTTGATTTCTTCGTGATTTTGTTTTTTTTAGTTAGGACTGTTTTATTTGTTTATTTGATTTTAATCCTGTATTCATATAGTCTCTTAATAGGTAATCTAAAATATTTAAAAAACTGAATACTCTTAAAGTGATTACTACTTAAATATGCCAACTCAGCTCACTAGTAAATTAGAAATTGCGTGTGTAAAAAAAAAAGATGGAGATATCTGAAATGTTATATTATGAAGATATATATATTATATATGCGGGATAAAACGAAATGTGCATTATATGATATGGAAATAAAAATAAAAAGAGTATTTATGAAACGGTCTGTCTTTTTCTAATTTAATTTGAGATATTGAAGAGTCGACTGAATTTGATGGAGCCTTTAGAGGAGTTGTTCCATTGGGGAAACAGATGATGCAGAATAATTAATGAGGAGACAAATGGAGATGACGGTCACATCGAGACTTAGAATAATAAAATAGGAATTTATGTCTTCCATGAAGAAAGTTGACAGAGATAATGATGATGTTGTTATTTCGCTGTCTATTCCAGTCTTGGTTGTTAGTTGCGTGTACAAGTTTAGTAGTCCAGGCCCTAAATGTTGGACGAATGTCTCCACTCCGAGAAATGAGTCCGTCTCGGGGTCAAATGTCAATGGGATGAGGAGACAGGAGAGAGTCCAGAGGAATGACACCGTCATCACAGCCTGCCATATCTCCAGTTTTGCTTTCAAATTCTAAAAAAAAAACATATGTACGTAGAATGATTAACAAACGTACATATCGTCTGTTAAGTTCACAAACGAACTATAATTATTTTCCTTAATCTCGTTGACCTACTCCAAAGGTCAAACGGTTCAAGATGGAACTGTGGGTCCTTCGACATTATTGTCGGCCATGATCTTTTCTGTCACCCTGAATTTTTTCAGAATTTTACCCACAAAGACGGACGCAGTAGTAGCATTTCCGCACATTAAGGAAAATCCTTATAGTTAGTTTGTGAACTTAACAGACGATATATATTTCTTAGCATGCAATAACGTTTTTAGCGTGAACAAAACTCAACGTCTTTTTGACTTTCACCTCCCGTGCAGAAAATAAGATGAAAGAAGACACAACAAGTTGCATGGACGCTCCAATTATGGCTCCGTATGAACAAGCATGTAGCACTATTTTCCATTTAGTGGAGACGAAATCCTCATGATCAAACTCTATAGAAATACTTGTAGTGTGAACTTCAAAGACTTCTGGTGGTGACAATGAGATGGTCTCATTCTTGTAAATCGGTTCATTCGTCACTATCGTCAGTGTCCATGCAGAGGCGATCACCACTCCAATTGCCAAAAACTAATTACATATGTATTACCCGGTAATTAATTAATTAATATTTTAGACAATTTGAGAATCGTGGATTTATTGTACCTACAATATAGTTTTTGTTTGCACTCACAATGATTAACACAGCTGTGACTTTCGCTGCTATGAAAATAGACATGATTTTTAGAACAGGCTGGAAGAAAAGGAGAACTATAGTGAGAATCGGAGAAAACTATGTATACATAGTGCGAAAGAAAAATCAATCTATAAAACGGAATTCTCATTTTCTTATTGGAAATCCTCAAACTATATATATATGGAAAACAAACTAGACTCAAGTCAAACTTGTACGGAACTTTCTCTTATCTAAAAAACAGCGAACAAAATGTGTTGGACTAGGACAAACTGCAAGGCCACAATTTCCGGTGGTGATTTAGATTTGACAAGTTCTAATCAGTGTAAGGAAATCCTTGCTATATATGATATAGCATGTGGGAGAATTATCTTTTAAGAAAAAATAATCAATTTTCTTTTTTATTACGCAAACATAATGTGAATTGCCGTTAAAGCCATGTTATATAACATCAACAAAAATAACTAAGTATATACAGTGCATGTATACTTAGTACACTCTTGAGAATGAAAAGTTAAAATCTATTTGTATTTTGAAAGTTTATATATATAAAAGGCATAAAAGTCTTGAAAAATGTGAATAGAGATTATATTGTTGTAGTTTGTATATTTGGTATTTTTTGTATTGTGTTATATTTAAAATTCGTAAGTTGTGACGACGATGAGGATTTGAGCCACAGCTGAGCCTGCATAAGCACCCCGATGATAAACTTCCATTGTTAGTTCGAGCTCCACGTCCTATAGGTATATATAATTATATATTTCGTACAAATTAAAAATCAATTTTCATATATGTTACTGGAGAGGAGAGCGATATTTTTTGTATTCTCGAATGAATTTGTATATGTACGCACTTGTGGTCCAGATAGAGGTTTGGCGAGAGCGACCACAGCTTGGAACGGTGTGGGTCGTCTCAAAAGGAAATGTTGTCGAGAGGCGATCACTGTCACACTGTTCCCAGCCCGAGTATTTTTCACTTCTAAATTAAAATGCATGACAGCTCCAGGCCAAGTGGGTCCTCGCATTGTGAACATATCCACGTAGCCTTAATCACCACATATATGCAGGAAATCAGTCAACCTTTTCAGTGGTCCTTTTGTGCATAATCATTTTTTTAAAGCAGTAATATTCAATTTATATGGAAATATATCGACGCTTAATTTACCAGCACTTGGGATCCGAATGTTGGATGTGAAACTGAGGAAATTCCTGGAGATGGTCAGAGGTTGCTTCAAACACTGGAGATCACGATCTGGACACGTCGTTATTTTCTTGCAACGACTATGTACAGATATTCGTAATAATTATAGAATCCCATATTCAATTTAATGTATTTCATATAGTATATAAACACACATCATTTTCCTATATCTGGTTTGTAAATAAATGTTTTCCTCACTCATTTTGTTCTCCATCTCTTTGATAGCCGGACGGACACTGGATCCGGTTACAACGGAATCCTCCACGAGTATTCAAGCAGTTTTCATCAGAGCGGCAGACGTTGGTTCGTCCACACTCATCAATATCTTTCATTTCAAAAGACAAAAGTACAAATTAATTTTAATTGTTTCTCGCAAAAATTCCACTAAAAATTTCTTATATCGTTGTGTGGCCTAAGTCGAACAAGCCTCAACTAGTGTTGGCCCCAGACGGTGAATATGCGTGTACTCCACACTTGTATACGCCTTTTGGGGTCAACATTAGTTGAGGCTTGTTTTCGACTTCCGCCAACGATATCTACTATATACATGTATATATACGGATACACATTGTGGGTGCTGACCTTGACACGTGCGACCGTCTGGTGCCAATTTGTAACCGCCTGGACAATCACATTTGTAGGAGCCATGAGTATTGATGCAAGTCCCAATACATAAAAATCCTTCGACGACTTGTGAACATTCGTCTTGGTCCAAGCATGTCCTTCACGTTCATAAAAATCAATTGTATTTTATTTTTTAGTATTTTAGTATTTTTGGAAAGGGAAAATGTGGACTTTCTTCTTGAATACAGATATATCGTATATCGTATAGTTTGTACACTTATGTAACTACCTTCCATCTGGGCTGATGGTAAATCCAACACCACAAGAACATTTGTAAGAGCCCCAAGTATTGATACAACTTTGTTCACAGAGGCCCGTGATGGTCAAGCATTCATCTACATCCGCACAGGTTCGATTGTCGGATCCCTGCTCGAAACCTTCTTTACAGATGCATCGAAAGGAACCTTGTGTGTTGTGACACTCGGCATTGCTCGCACAAACCTTTCCCCATGCACACATCGCATTTATTCATTTAAATTATTAAAAACATAATGCTCTCATCATACATATAATTATAATACTCACATTGAATATCAATCAAATATATATGTACATAGTTTTCGTGGGAGGGGTCAATGGAAATGATATATGTATAAATACCTGACCACTGAATTGCTGACACTCGTTGATATCCTCACAATTCCCATCCGGCCCTGTTGTAGAAAATCCTGTTGGACATTTACAAACGTAGCCACCCCCGCGATTCACACACTGCTGATTCCCTCGACAAGTGTGTGTCTGCCTTTCACACTCATCCACATCCACACATTTACTCCCACTCGCATCCGGCTCAAATCCACCCGGACAAATGGTTTTGGACATGCACTGATAAGATCCGTCAGTATTCACGCATTGTTGAGTGGGTGGGCAGACACTTCGAACGCCGGGTTGAACTCTACACTCGTCCACATCTACTCAAACAATCACGTTTTAGATTTTAGACTTTTTTTTTAAATGTATGAAAGAAAGAAAGAGATTTGTGAGAGAGTTTTTTAGTATATAATATATCGTCTGTTAAGTTCACAAACGAATTATAACGATTTTCCTTAATTTCGTTGACCTGCTCCAAAGGTCAAATGGCTGGAGATGGAGCTTTGGGTGCGGAGACATAATTGTCTGCCATGACCTTTTCTATCACTCTGAATTTTTTCAGAATTTTACCCACAAAGACGGACGCAGTAGTAGCATTTCCACGAATTAAGGAAAATCGTTATAGTTCGTTTGTGAACTTAACAGACGATATGTTTTACCAATGCATTCGCCCCTTTGATTAAATTGGAAGCCGGAAGAGCAAGTGGGTCGGCATTCTCCAGTGGGTGCGAGAGACAGACCAGTTCCGCAAGCCCGAGTGGCTTTCTCACATTTGAATGAACCAGCCGTGTTTTTACATTGCCACTCCGGTCCAAGTCTCCCACAGACGGTGTCAAAAAGACACTCATCATCATCTTCGCATTGACCACTTCCGGAATTTAAAGTGTAGCCAGTTCCACAGCCCGTGATCCGAATGCAAGTGTACGATCCTGGGGAATTGTCACAGCGCTGACTGGCTGCGCATGCGTGCTGACCCGTCTGACATTCATTTACGTCGAGACAAGCCCGTGTGGCAGGGTCCCGATAAAATCCAGTCTTGCAGTGACAAAAGTGACTCCCCAACGTGTTTTGACACAATTGTGTACTGTCACAAGGATTGTTTTCCTGGCATTCGTCAATGTCTGTGTGAGCCACAAAAAAGTTGAGAAAATATTTAATAAATGATTAATATATGATTATGCACATGTACCTTTATTGTGAGTAGACAAAACTGGAAAATGCGTTATATATCTTACGAACCATTGCAAACTGGAGTCTCTCCCGGTCGAGTGGATCGACTGACACGGAAACCAGTGGAGCAAGTGGCTGGTTTCTCAACTTGATTGGATCTGGGGTCTGCTCGTTGACTGTCCTCCCGTTTACTGTTCGTCTCTCGATTACGATCAAAGAAATTCATACTGTCGATCGTGTTTTCAGAGCTGGGCGAGACGGTCGTCGTTGTTGTTGAGATTTCCTCAGAGTCATCATCGTCATCATCAAAGGCAGTGGTGGTGGTCGTTTCTTCTCCATCGTCACTGCCATTCCCCTCACATCTATAACCACCCACTTCATTCACACACGTTTCGGAGGCTGCACAAGTATGGAGACCGGAAACGCACTCATCTCGATCTAAAAATGAATCAAAATCATATTACAATAAGTATTTGCAATATTAAAATCAGGCATTAGTCGTTTTTGTTTTGTATTAGTATTACAGGAAAACAGAGTATTAAATTGTAAATTTGTACCTTGACAGAGGAATGTCAAATTTTTGTTTTGCTCGTAGCCGGGAGGGCAACTACTAGAGTTTTCCAGTTGATGACATTGATAAGTCCCTTGAACATTCACACATCGCTCCTTTTCAACACGACAATCATGTGTCCCCTCAATGCACTCATTAATGTCTTGAACATTATAAAAAAGATTACAATTACAATGTATAATCAACTCCACTCATGTTTGTAAACAGTAGTAGTAGTTTGTTACATTAATGATTAATGATTAATCAGTAAACTGCTTAATATGAGTTGTTTGTTGTTTGTTGTTTCACCTTGACAAGCTCGAACTCGTGTGTCATATCGAAAACCGGACGGGCACTGCACATCACATTCATAGGCTCCAGCTGTATTTCGACAAACTTCCGAATTCCGATCACAGGAATCTAAATTCTCTGAACATTCATTCACATCCTGACAGTCCAAAGTGGCATTCATGAATTTGTAGCCCGCCGGACAATTGTAGCGTGTGAATTCCTTTTTATTCTTACAGTCGAATCCTCCAGGCGTGTTGATACAGTACTGGACTTCACGGACACAAATATCGTATTGCTCAAAGCACTCATCGATATCTATATCAATATAGACATGGAATAGAAATATACCCAATGTATAATAAGTTAAAATTATGTATCCATTTCCATTTCTAAATTCTAATGATGAGAAGAAGGGACTGGAAATAAAATACAAAATACCTGTACAAATTCCAGCGTCTGAAAGACGATATCCGGGTGGACAATCCAAACTCTTCTCATTCGCTCGCTGACTCTCTTCACATAGAAATGAGCCGATTGTATTTACACATTTTTTGTAAGGAAAACAACTTCGAGCTCCTTCGCTCAACAAACACTCATTAATGTCATCACAGACTTGACTATGGAGATTGTAGACGAAACCCGTCGGGCATTGTCGTGGATTTCCATTCGAATTCGAATTCGAATTCGTATTCGTATTCGTATTTGATCTTGAGTTTTGAGAATTTGTTCTTTTGCTTCCATCTCGATCCTCCTGACAGGATTTCCCATCCTCCAATAAAACATATCCATTCCAACACTCACACCGGTACGAGTTCCCATCCGTCACACAATTTTGTGAACACAATTGACCCTGGAATAATGTACAGAAATCCTGTGGTGCTTCGGATCCTCGACTACTTGATGAACTCGGACGATATGTGGAGGAGCCGCCTTGGGAAGGCTGAGATTGAGGTCGAGGGATTGAAGTATTTGGTCTACCAAGTGATCCACCACCCGATTGAAGACAACATCTCGTCAAGGAAGCGTCCCATGGTGGACCCAGAGCCAACTTTAACGATTGGAACTCACATTGAAGTCCCATTGCTCCGGCCATCAAACCCAATTTACATCCTTCACAACAATCCTATATAATTTTACTATTAGGACATAATTAAACCAACACGGGGATTCTTTTGACATTAATGGAAATGGAAATCACCTGATGATATTGACCAGCACTCCCAGGCCCAGCTACACATTCCCTTCCAGCTTTGGCCGTGACTTGCCCCATAATGCATTGTCGTTCACTATATTATGTACATACAAGCATATTGTCAAAATGTTGAAAACTCTACAGGTATGTATACGTATACAGATATTGAAATTATATTGAATGAGGAGTAAATCACCGGTAATTCCGCCGACAGCAAGCATCAATTGTCGACAGACATGGAGCTTGATGTTCCACCTGGACTTTGTGAACCGGTGCCGGGAATTCATTACACGTTTTATTTTCCCAAGCCCACTGAACACCCAAATTGCAGCACCGCGACAGAATCGTTTCTAATCCATCTGAAAGCACACGCACAATCACACACACACACACACGATATCAATTTTAAAGGTTATTATAAATGGTATAGCTTTAAACGGTTTACCTACCTGAAATGGAGAAAATAGTCAGGAAAACAATAAAGGTTGTAAATATCACAAGAGGATGAGTTTTCATTATGAAACCTTTTCTATATTATGTGTTTAAAAAATGTGGGGTTTTTCACACACACACTCTCTCTAAGATTTTGTGTATTGGATGATGATCGAACGTCTGAGTGACTATTTTGGATTATATTTTCAATGAATGGAGATTTGAAGTTTGAAGTTTGATGTTATATTTGTACTTGTGTGTGTGTGTTCAAGTGTAAGTGTGTAGGATTTACACTCTATATATTTTAGGAATTGTCTCTAATTCTCTCTCTCTCTCTCTCTCTGTCGTGTTTCTCTGTTTGATTTGTGGTTCTTATCTAACAAGGCCACAGAGTCTTCAGTTCCAATAGCATTGAATAACATTGAAGATTTAAGAGAATCACACAGATTTGAGTCAAATCCAGAGATGTGTAGGCCAAAACTACTTGAGACGCTTTAATATAATCTAGTTATGTCGGTAATGCATACAAATTGTGGATATACTGTCGACACAACAGAAACAGGTCAAAGATCAACATTCGGAATTATGATTGTCACACATGAGCCAGAGCCGTCACACATAATTTAATTTTTTGTTCATATGCGCCGTCATTCTTGTATTTCCTATTTTGGGGTTTTTTTGTACAATTAGTCATTCTTGGGGATTGTTTTCCAGTTAATTCCATCATAGATATTATTAGTAAAAAGAAAAACGTTAAAATAAAATGGAAATCGCCTTCCACGAAATATCAACTATGATCTACGATATAAGGAGATTTTTTGCAATTTATAGCTTCATGCGGCGGAGATTTGCATATGAATTATACACATGCAAATGTGTATCTTTAGAGAATTCAAGATACGAAAGGGTCAAGAAGGCTCAAGACTCAAACGATTCAAAAGAAAGACGTGTGACAGAGTCAGCACATCCCATTCATTTTTTTGTGTATTAAAAACACAGAGAGACCGTCAAGTGAGTGATTTCCCTTCTTTTTTTGTACATACGAATATTGTATTTAAATGAATGCGTAATTTCAATCGCAGCAGACGTTTAACTAAGTTAGTGGGTTAGTAATTCTGTTTTGCTGTGTGTGTAGTGAGTAGTCTGTACTTAATTTTGGTTCAGAATTAAATGCACAGAACGACTGAGCACAGAGTCTGTATATGGAGCGGACACTTTAACGCAATAATGTTTCAATTTGTCAGTTTGTCAATTGACTAATCATTTAGCTAAAATATGGAAGGGAAAGTCAAATCAGCTGTCCTACTAAAATTGTGTTGATGTTTTCATTTTGATGTATGTAACAACTATTAACTATAGACTCCAAGGCTTGTGTACAATTATTGCATATATTGCAATACATATTTTTCTTATTTTTCTTCTTCTCTTACGTGTGTGTAAGAATTCGGGGGGTTTCTTCCCAAAATATTATTATGTATAGGTAGATATGTACAAATTGTGTTTTAATCATTCAGGCTAGTTTGTGGTGGGTATATATATATCAGGTGAATATACATTTCTCTCCTGTCAATTCAAGGAAGTATGTATGCGATTAGATAAAAGGATTATCGTGGTTTTTTTACCATGTCCCATACAGTGAGTTTGATTTCAATATGTACAAAACAAATCCAATTCTCAACTTGAGAATCTCAAGCGATTTTTACGTATAAAACTTGTGCGGTTTGAAAAGAAGTAATTTTCACATTTTCCTTCAGCTACACACTTTGCATTTTGGGATAGTCAATTGACAAACTATGAAATTGACAAAGCACATTAAATTTCTTTTCAGTTACTGCCGTGGATTTGTGGACTCAAAAGTTTGCGGATTCAAGCTGCTGACTATACATTTAGTCGTCTGTGCATCATATCAATTATGAATTGTGGCTTTGAACTATAACTAATTGCATTCAGTTGTACTGTTTTCTTGAAAAATGCGAGGTTTGTTTATTCATTCCAGGTTTTAAATGACGATGGGCAATGCACATTGCAATGGAGACGGTTATGCAATCCACGCAGTTGGATTTGCGTTGGACATGGTACAAAATATAGGAAAATACAGTTAGATAAAGTGTCAAAATGAAAACCGCAATTAATTTATTCTTAATTTAATTTAAATTGCATGATGTTATGAAACGAATAGACTATAGCATATATTATATTCTTATTTAGTTATTACAGCTCAACATTCTTGAAAACAATTACCGACTGTCCTGAGAGAAAGCATACAAATTGGTTGTCGAGGAGAAAGTCGGAGAAAGTTTTTCTATGAAAAAGCATGACAAAATACAAACGGTTTCAAAACTCAAAGGTGCATAAATTCACGTGTTGTTCCATACAACATTACATAACGGGTCAAGGGTCAGAATAAATAATAATAATAATAATAATAATAATTATATTTATTAAATATGATTACAACCATGCAGATGTTAAAACATTGCATGGAAATTTACCTACAAAGTGCAAGTGTTTCGTACTTTTGAACTCGGAACTATAATACATATGTATATGATATATGATATATATATATATATGTGATATTGCAGTGCATATGATTGGCATATTTTACTCGATAATTTCTGACCATGTACTAGAATTCTAGATTTCTAGACCATAGCTGACCCAATTTGAAAAAATTCCAGTCTACATATATATAGGGCCTCTCATTCATGGATTATCGATACACTTGACGCTTGAGCAGCGATAAATCAATATATAAAAAAAGAACTCTCGAACGAGAATGTCAACTAAAATAGAGTACTGATGATGGAACAGGATTTGTTTACTCCTCTGGCATCACTCGCACACGATTGTTTTTTTTTTGTTATCATCATATCACCAATAATTATCATCAGTTTTTATTTCTTTATTTATCAATATGAGACAAAGTGTGACAAAAAGCGGTAGTTCACCTTATCATTATTGAGTACTATAAAATATTGTATGTAGACAATAAATCATGGCCATGGGACATTAATTAATTCGTAAATACTTTTGATTTGAACATGTCCATGATACATGATGTATCAGAGTTGTTGCCATTGATGATGAGCAAAGATATATATGAGAGCTGAAAACGTGAGAGAGAGGAAAAGTTACCCGAGTACGAATGCATCTGTCAATAAATGTCAGTCTTATCCACACGGACATTATGTGCATGTAAAAAAAGTTACCTACTATGATGATTATGTACATGTATGTATGTATGATGTGTAATGTGTACCTAATTGCTTTTCGCTTTTGACATTATGTAGTCGTCTCAATGGACGTTTAGCCAAATGAAAACAACTTGAGTTAATCGTTTTGTTGTACTATTTACCTTTGATTTAAATTTTTGACAAGTCCAATCCAATTAGTCAAATCCTTACATATTCCATAATATGATTTGAGCCTTCAATCAATTTAATCTTGAATCTGATATACATAATTTGATATGGTTATTATATACGATACATAGGAAAAATAAATCGAACAAGACATACATGGATTCATTGGATTCACGCACGAAATAAATAATTGATGTGCTTCGGATTCCGTATAAATAGAAATCTACAGAGTCCACTGGATTTTATTCCACGTTCCACAGTCCCTACGGCTCTGTATTACGACTACTACCACGGTTTTTATATACTCAATACTGATATTATATCAAGATGAAGGGTGCAACTATTTTTCTAGCCCTTTGTTTCGTCGCAGGAGCCTATGCTGAAAACTGCACCGTCGGCCAGGTATATACTTATTTTACTTTCCCCGTTATGAACTTTTGTCATTCCTTACTCTCTGTTTTGTCTACATCCATTTTCAGTGGAACTTGGAAATTCCCTAGAAGTATATATTAATCGGGCTTTTCAATGGATTTTTTCAGGTTCAATGTCCAAGCGGTACGTGCATCCGCGAGGATTATGTAAGTTTAAAAAACGAATTTTTATTTCCCTTTATTTGCCACTAATTTTTGCGGATTTTACATTCGCAATTATTCGAAATTTAAATGAGATTTTTTGTGTACTAAATTACTGTATTAAATGTTTACACAGGTTTGTGACGGTTGGGTTGATTGCGGAGGTATTTTTTATTTTGTTTAGCGTCGAACATAATAATAATAGTAAATAACATTGTATGTGGGTTTCCTAAAATGGATTTGGTAATTCCAGGTGAGGGAGATAATGACTGGGATGAAATTGAAGCCAACTGTCCATGCGACGGTTTCCAGTGTGGCAATTCAAGTTGCATTTCCGACAGCTGGGTCTGTGATGGGGAAGTAGATTGTCCGGGCGGGGAAGACGAATCAGCTGAATGTCCACCTTGTTTCTCATGCGATGGTGACGACTACTGTCTTCCTGACTCCTGGGTAAATTCCTATATATGGACAATGAGAAATATAAGTTGTACCAACTAAAGTTGATTGTGTTGTGTCTAACATATGTGGATTTGTTCTTTATTCTTCAGGTTTGCGACGACTATTATGACTGTAATGACGGAAGTGATGAACTCAACTGTACCGTGAGACCAACCACGCCAGCTCCCCCATGTAACGAATTCCAATGCCCCAACGGCCAATGTATTTCCGAAGAATGGGTAAAAATTACTCAAATGTTTAAGAATGTCAACTTCAATTATGGTTCTCCGATTGAATTCGGATTAAATAATAGTATGGGATTTTTGTTTAATGTAGAAATGTGATGGGGATAATGATTGTGGTGACTACGCTGACGAAGCCGATTGCAAATGCGAAGTAGGAGAAGTTAACTGCGGAATTTGTATTCCAGAATACTGGCTCTGCGACACAGTCGATGACTGTCCAGGAGGTAAACAAAAGTTTGCCAAATTATTGAAAATTAATGCAATTTATCTCCGCATGTACACATGTGTATAATCATATATTTTATTCGGGGGTGGATATAAATATAGGCGCAGATGAACAAAATTGTACTAACAGCACGCGCCCAGCTCGAATCTCTCCCAAGAAACACAATTTCTTGATCAAGCAACATCAGACCAAACTTGTGAAGGAACAGTCTGCCAAATTGAGCTCGAAACCTCTTGGACTTTCCAAACCACTCACAACTGAACAGCAATTGCACAAAACCCTTCTCAAGAAGGCAGTCTTCAAAGCCAACAGGAAAATGCGTGTTTAAATTATTTTATTTCTTTAACACACTTATATGAATCCTTTTTCGATACACATTTATTTTACGAGAGGAAATTCTTGGATTATGAATTATTGGAACCTTTATTTATTATTCACCTAATGTAAAACTCATCAACCATTGACAAATTGTACATTGTATAAATTACACAAACGTTTTGTGACAAAACCCAACTGAGGATTTGCGTCAACTCTAAACCTCGTTATCATTTTTCAATTCATTTGCCAAAATATTCTACATGTACTAATTTTATAGGGATCTATAGCAGTCTAGATTCCATGTACATTCATTTTTATCATAGTGTGCAAAAAACATATGAACAACACTTATCTAACAAAAGGGAGACATGGAGGCAATTCTGGAAATAAAAAAGCACAATTAAATGCATAGAGGATTGAGTCTTTAGTAAGTCGCCGGGGGAGAAGCATGGACGATGGAGGTGAGAGCCGCGAAAAGCATCCTCTCGCCCTTAATTTGGAGGGCTGAGGGAGGGACGAGATTCATCTGGAAAAACTCGTTGGCAGTCCTCAAGGATTTGATCGTCTTCAATGGGGACTTTTTCGCAATCAGATCCTGACAGACATTCAGGGCTTTCCCATTCCGCTCGTATTTCTCCAGCAGCTCCATTTCCGACTGAAACGAATGACAAGATGGGCATTTAAAGTCGTTCCCACGAGTCAAGATGATCCTCTCGAAATTCTCTTTGGTCCTCCGAACGGGTTCCATTTGAGCAGAGCAACGGCGGCAATAAAATTGAATCTTCTTTGACTGTTCCTTCGCCATTGTCATCATCATTGGCCAATCCATCCAGTCACAGTGAAACCCGAATTGCCTCAATAGTATAGACTGTCGAGTGGCTTTGGGGGACTCCTCAAAAGCCGGTAAATAAGTAGAGCAGATTTCCTCACCTGCCCTGAGCCATCTCACAGCTAAAGCGGCAATCACCGTGCCCCTATCCCCAAATCTAAAACACTTGAGGACGTTTGGTTCACAAGAATGACTGAGGAGAGTTGCTGTGGGTTGCAAGGAAAATCCCCATGCAGGCTCGTCACTGTCAAAGACATGGAGATGGACATTGTCATCCTCTGGCGACATCCTTGGTGACGATTAAATGTCGTCCACGGCTCTCATTTCATTTGATCTGAACAAAATCCTCGAGGGCTGGAGCCAGAGGATTCGGGGATTTGAGTGTAAAAATCTCGTGCATCAAACGTCGTCGCTCTTTCCCTACAGTTTTGTCCCCTCTCGACTTATCCACGTGGATGGCATGTGGGAGGGAATGGACAATGACGGTCAACTTCTTTCGGATGAAGCTCAGGGATTGACCGGGCATATCGGAGTAAATGCATTTGGGGAGAGTGGGATTGGCCAAGAGGGACTGGAGCTCGTCAAGGTAAACCGAGAAGTCAACCATGTTCTTTTCACCGAGCCGGTCGTCGGTCAGGGGTTTGAACCGGATGTAGTGACCCAGGGCGAGGTCATCCTTCCCCCGCGGCGTATGCTGTGATCATGTTGGCCAACTTGAGTGCTCGTCTCGGCTCTCCGCCTTCAACAGCTGCCTCTGCTCTTTTTGAATATTCCAGTGCCAATTTGGAACTCTTTCCGAACTCTATACACAAAAACACGCATAATTAATTATTTAATTAATTCCATCATGTCTACATTTTATTTGCGATTACTATTGTACTCATACAGTTGATAATGTGTGCAATTCTTTGGCAAATCAAAGAATCTGTATGAAGAGTTCAAAATGTGGATTATGTAAGTTTTGATTGCAAATGACTTACTTTCGTGATGTTGATGATTGGAATTGGATGGGGCCCATCGGAAAAAATGGTTTGAGCATCTCCATTTTCTCTTGATTATCCCGACAACAACGCAGTCTGGCCATGAATATTCCCTCGGGCATGACAGTTCTCACTCGTCCAAGCAAATCCATAAACATCATCTCCAGATCCACAACTTTTGATGAGGATGAAGAGGATGATGAAGACGTGACAGGGACCGAAATCGGAACCTGAACCGGACCAGAGCCAAAGTTAGTCAATTGATATGCAACCAAAAACTTTGCCATCAGTACGGGATCCATTTTGTACTTGTAATAATAATAATGTCAAAATCTTGACTGTTGAAACCGAGAGCCTGCATAATTAAAGTACTTTCCCCAGCTGGATTCACATTTCTTCCCAACTTCATGGAAAATTTGACTTGATGAAGAGCAGTGAACAATTGTGTGAGTTTCGTCTGCGTGGGCAGTATTTAGAAATTGCCAATGTCTAAGGTGGTCTCTCGTTGTAATCCGAAAACAACTGAATTGTTTTGACTTTGTCCAATGTTTTCAGTATATAGATAATTTAAGTCCAGGGGGGAGAAAACCGAGTGCGTTCAAGTCAGGTATATATTTATTGCAGAGAGTCTCGCAACTTGACTCAAAGCAATTCCCCAGAGCAATTGTCACTTTGGGACACAAATTCGATTGAAAAACTGACAAAGTACAGGTTGAATCGTATATTTAGGAGTTTGTGAGAGGGAAATTGATTTAAATCACCAAATCTTGTGGACTGAACCCAAAATCTGTGGGATCGTGAAAGCTTTCTTTTGAATGGCACAGAAGCGCAAGCAGACGGATTGAAATGTTCAGTTGAATAGCTGAAAGTCTCCTTTAAATTGGGGGAAATGCGTAAAATGTCTTGAATCGCCTTGGCATGACTTCGATTATGATTTCCCTTCAATTCCGTGCACAATTAGTTTGAGTTCTAGAACTTCCAGGGCAATATGTCTTGGGAACCCAGAAAACTTGGAATTTGACAGGTAAACCTAAATTTAAACATTCTAAATAACCAATTAGTATTATTTGAAGAAATACCAATAAATATGTAGATGCAGAGTTCCATGCATTTTAAGATAGTTTCTATGCAAATATGATGGCGATGGGCATGAAATCTCAGTCCAAATGACCGAAATCCAAGATGAGAACCGATAAAAACGTCCAGATGGACGCGAAAGTTAAATGACGGAGAAACAAAAATGCTGTGTGGACCGAATTTTTGCCCGAAAAGGGAGAATTTAGTCATTTTCGATTAAAACATGATTTGAATATAGAATTCGTCCATTTTCTTGGGTGAAAATGATAATCAAGAATCTGACGAGATGACGTGCCGGAATCCGACGCGTCGGATGAATTCAATTAATAAATTTCACTATAAAAGTTTTCTTTAATATCTATATAATTGAATGAAATTTGCGGATTCGTTAACAAATCCATTTTGTAATAATAACTGTTCATTTGATGGGGTTGCATGGAAACATTGAAACAATCTTTATATATTAAAATAAGAGTAAGAAAAGAAAATTCAAATTAAATGTCTTTCAAAAGAAGAGAAAATGCAATAAAATAATTCAATTATCATATTTGACATGTGAATGTGCAGACAATAAAAGTGCAATTCGCACTCCATCAGGAATTGGTGAGACAATATTTTTTGCATATATATATATTAGTATCAAGCAAAGTTCTCCCACACAGACAAGAAAATTTCTCTATATGCAATGGTTGGAGAAAATATCTCAAAAAGGTTTTGGAGCTAAACACTTTTCTATATCTTTTCGAGATTTTTCCTTGAAACTAACAGATAATTGTGGAATCTCTGGGGAAAATGAATACTATGATTTCTTTTTGTATTGGTGATTTTATTCCCGTTCTGATTCCAAATATTCCTCGATCGATCATAAAAATGTTGTGTGAATTGTAAACGAGACTTTTGTCATTAAAATATGACTGAACACAAAATATTTGTAAATTAAAATTACGAAACTATTTGAGTTTCTTACACAATTCATGAATAATTGAGCATCTTCATTCTTGTCCGTTTCCTCATTCAAAATGATGACAAAAAGTTTGATTTGATTCTCCAGGGTCTCTTGAACTTGACGACGTTTTTTGAGCTCATCCACTTGAACATCCTACAATTAAAATGTCCACACGTACAATCATCAATTAACATTTGCACACAAATTATAAATACATTACAAGATGAATATAGTTAAAATTAATATGTATACGTAAATGGATTTTCATAAGAGATTCCAACTTACTTGTGATGATGACATGATGACCCCCAATTTAAATAAATATGACTTGAAATAGTGAGGGATTTTCTATTGTTTCTGTGCTGTGGCTTTTGTGATGTGTTCACAAGGAAAATATCGGGAAAAGGGAATGCGGATTGAGAGAGAATGGAGCGACTTCTCTGTGTGATGGACAAGCGAGTATATATAAAGTTGATTTGTTTTATATATGCTGTGAAAAGCCAAGAGGCACACGGAGAGCCTTCTTCATGTTTCAATGTATAAAAACTTTGATGGTGCATAATAGAAAACATATAATAGGTATAGGTATCTTATATGTAATAGGTATCTTATAATAGGTATAGGTATCTTATAATAGGTATAGGTATCTTATATGTAATAGGTATCTTATAATAGGTATAGGTATCTTATATGTAATAGGTATCTTATAATAGGTATAGGTATCTTATATGTAA
>JAIUND010000227.1:0-94237 GCA_034699125.1 Gisinianus flammeolus | reverse complement strand
GTTTCAAACCGAACGCAAACCGATCGGTTCAAATTGTCGGTTTAAACCGACAAACCGAACCGATGAGAAGCCCTAGGCTGCACATACATATGCAAACAAATGAGGGCAAAGTGTAT
The DNA here is from genome assembly GCA_034699125.1 of Gisinianus flammeolus. Lineage (NCBI taxonomy): Eukaryota > Metazoa > Arthropoda > Collembola > Symphypleona > Katiannidae > Gisinianus > Gisinianus flammeolus. The sequence goes on along the minus strand of JAIUND010000227.1, from coordinate 94,121 downwards.
GTGTTTGATACCTACGTGTGCGACTGTGTGTACTGTGTGTACGGGAAGAGTGAGTGAATGTGTGGCCAAATGCGTTGGCTTTGGTGGTACATGAATGGAATTCGTGAAAGCTTTTTTTTTTTCATTTACGCAGATAAGGTTCAATTTGCGAGCCAACCTTCCGTCGGAGTGATACCCTTAGGAACAGGGAATGACTTGGCAAGATGTATGAGATGGGGAGGAGGTTACGAGGGGGAAACCCTCGGGAAAATACTCCACGTGAGTTTCTTATACACATTTCATATCTGTACATATACTGATTCTGATATATGTAGCAAAATTCATCATCTCCTCATTCGCTTAGTCATTTTAGTTGAACCACACGATGAGATTAATAGAAAGAGGAAAGAAATCTCAACTTGTCAATTCACTCACTTTTCACTTCTCACATTCTATGTAATTAATAGCTAAAATGTCTTGAGGTGACTCCTCTTTTTTTTGAAGGGTAATTTATATAAAATTATGCATTAAATAATACGTTTTACGTTTTTTTTTATCGTCGTAATTGTTTTGAGTATGTACTACGAGAGCGCGTATAGGAAATGACTTGAACAAAATGTGGAAAATTCAGAAAGGATCGGTATGTGCTGTGCATAAAATGAGTCGAGTCGAGATTTCTTTTCTCTCTTTCTCCCTTTTCTCTTTGCATTTTCTACAATTTAACATGTGCAGAGCCGACCGACCGACTGAGGAAGGTTTATCTGTTCGAATAGTGATGAACGTCATAGTCTATAATATAAATCTGTGGGTTTTTTTTCTTCCTGGGTATGAATGCAGAAAATAGACAGGGCGTCTGCAGTGATGATGGATCGATGGCAAATAACGGTGTCGGATGTCACAGACACTGATCCTGGAGATCCATTGCCCTATAACATCATTAACAACTATTTCTCCGTCGGAGTGGTCAGTCTCTTTTCACCTTTTCCCTTAAAGTAAAGAAAATCTACTCGCGAGACCATTACTGTCAAATGGAACGGTCGTAAAACAAAGTACACACACCAACTCTCCTCTCTCCTCTCTCTCTCTCTCTCTCTCTCTCTCTCTCTCTCTCTCTCTCTCTCTCTCTCTCTCTCTCTCTTTGTTTTCTGTCTCTCACTGTTTTTTCCATTTTGGGTTTTTGTATACAGGATGCAGCCATTTGTGTCAAGTTCCACTTGGAGCGCGAGAAAAATCCTCATAAGTTCAATTCCAGGATGCGAAATAAAATGTGGTATTTTGAGTTTGGAATGACAGAGGTAAAGTAAAATAAATTCAATTCAATTCAATTTGTTTCTTTAATTATCTTTATCAAAATGTGATTACGGAATCAAAAAACTTTGTGTGGTGGTTTTTCGCAAGGGCTTTTCTCTTCTTTTTTTTATTTTTATTATTACTTTTAAAATAAAAAAAGAATAAAATCCTTCTGCCAAAAGATTGCTAAATAAAAAATTCTCTCTTTCTATCTCCATCTACAGCAATTTGCTTCCTCGTGCAAGAATCTTCACCAAGAGATTGAGATCGAAGTGAGTAAAACATTTCTAATGTGATCCCACGTATAGTTTTCTCCTTCTTATTCTTTGTTCTGTCTATTCTTTCCCCTTTTTTTTCTCTCTCTTTCTCTCTTCGTTTCTTCCTTTTCCTCTGTGTAAAGTCTAAATCTAAAAGATTCTCATCTTTTCTTCTTTTTATTTTTCTTCTTTGGCACACAGTGCGACGGCGTTTCCCTCGAGCTCTCACAAGGGCCTTCATTGCAGGGACTGGCACTGCTCAACATTCCATACACTCACGGCGGTATATACACATAGTTTTCTTCGTCTCTACTTGTGAATAATTTATTTGAGCATCATAATACTATACAGATAGACGTTTCCCCCTCGTTGTTCACACATAACCCATAAGACATGAAATGGGTTGTTCCAAAGATAAAAAATAAATAAAAAATTGTGCTGTGGATGTGGTTGTGTGTAGGTACTAATATGTGGGGTGACCAGCTCTCACGTAAACGAGCCAAAAGGCAGCCCAAAAGAAAGAAAAAAGAAAGGGATAAAGATAATAAAGATGCTTCCACTTCCTCTTGCAATGATCTCCATACTGCCGTCCAAGGTTTGTTCTTCTCTCAACACTCGGAACACAATTCACATTTATTTTCTTGAATGTTGAAGAATATATATACTACCTATGATTTTTCTTTATATCTTCTATATATGTATATATACATAGACATTGGCGACAATCTTATCGAAGTCGTGGGTCTGGAAAATAGGTTCGTAATTTATAATGTTTTAATTCAGGGAAAGTACGATATAATAACATTTCTCTCTGGAAGATGAAATTTAAATTTAAATTAACCGTTCTTTTATGTACATATTCTATAAAATGTATATAGCCTGCACATGGGTCAAGTACGAACTGGACTTAGAGCTTCTGGACGTCGTCTCGCCCAATGTTCGAGTATCGTGATCAAGACAAAGAAACGCTTTCCAATGCAAATTGATGGAGAACCTTGGATGCAGCCTCCTTCCACGGTAAATTTTTTGACATTTTCTTTTTATAAACCCCGTAATTCAAACTTTTTTGACAATGTTCTCACAATGTTCAAGTTGATTTCAAATATGTATTTATGAGACGAGAGAGAGAGAGAGACAAGTATACTTTGTATTATTAACACACTCTCATTCTCTCGCTCTCTCTCTCTCATCTCGCTCTCATGTTCTCCATTTCTCAATTGTCTTTTCTGTTTTTTTTTCAATCCTACATGTCCATGTTCAATATGAAAGATCCGTGTAACACACAAGAATCAAGTTCCAATGCTTATGGCACCGTCGTCCGAGCGAAGAGGAATCTTTTCGTTCTTCAAAAACGACTGATACTCAGAGCGTGAGCGAGTGAGAATGTTTTGCAGAGCACTCAGTTCCTCATCATGTGGAAGATCGAGTGTCGTGTCCTTGCATTTTGGCACGTTTGTATTTTACGTATGCTTGATAATATATACATATATATATATATACATTATATCCTAAGGGGTGGATGATTATGATTTCACACTTTCATGAGTCCTCGTAAGTATTCGGATTCGTATATTGGTATTGTAATCCACGTTTGTGTGTATGTAGATTATACGCGCAAACCTTGATTACGTGAACATATATACTTATTTGAAGAAAAAAACCCAAAAATTATATATATTGTATATATATATATAATATAAAAAGAAAACACTTATCCAAGGGACCAAAAAAGAAAACACCTGACATCAATGACAAGAAAAAAATGTTTAAAATGAGACGTGTAGTTTTAGATAGAATGGTCAATGACGCGGTGAAGAAAACAAAGAATAGGATTTTATTATATCAAAAATTTGTTATCGAGTATATGTACAAAGAAAAAACAATTTATATACCTATATACAATATATATATACAGATACAGATACATACTTACGTAAATATAAAATTATACATAAAGTAGACATATACACAAATCAAAATCCTCTCGTTAAAGAATGAGCTGCTGCTTCATTTCTCAAGATTTTTGTCTTTTTCGAGAATCTCTATATATTCGTTTTCATTTTATCGTGTTGTTTTTGATTAACATTTTATAAAATGGATGCATCATGCATTCAGCCTATAGGCAGAGGGAGATGGATGTCCAATATGAAAATGAAAAGGATGATAAAATCAGAGAGAGAAAAAATCTAGTCAGATAAATGAAGATATGATACGATATGTTTCCATGATCCATGACATAATGATTGCTAGTCCCATTGTTCCTTTCTCTTCGTTCACATCGTTCTACATAATATACTATACTCTTCTACGGCGACTATATACATACTCTGAGAGTGACCAGCACGTCATAAATAATATTTTATTTTCTCTTCTTTCGTGTTTTTTTTCTCGTACATATGCCATTCAACATTAAGTCAAGATTTTTTCGGAGTCGTCTTGTTCTTGTTCTTATTCTGATTTCCCTTTTCCTCTCCTCCTGTGATGTGAATAAGCGATTGCATTTTTTCTCCTGTTATTTGATTCCTGTGAGTGAGTGATGTAAACCCAGTGATAAAGTCTAATCTTAAGACAATGAAAATCAAATGCGGCTACAAATGCTTCAAAAAATAATGCGTGGGCGTTCTTACCAAAGATGTATATTAAAATATATATGTATATAGGGATATAGAATATCGAATGGGCAAAGCAAGCATCATCGCCATAATATTTTATTATACATATTTACATTACGACTATGTGGTACCCTTTTTCACATATGACCATTAAAATTAGAACTGGTGAAAGAGAGAGAATAAGAGTTTTCACTTTGGCATGTTGAATCATGTTCATGTCTACATACTTACATACATGCACTATTAAATACACATACAAAAAAATATACAAATATGGGTTCTATCTACGATCTACTATCTACAATCTACAATCTACATAAAAATATATATATATATATACAAAATAGATTTGTTTCCATTTCCAAATACGACCTTAACATATCCCCAAATCAATCTCATTTGTATATATCCATCCATTTAAATTTACAATTAATTAAATATATACATAAATAATTAATTATTATATATAGTAATAAAATTATTATGTACATTATATTGTTACAATATACGATAGTACGTATAAAATATCAATCACCAGTTACCTTATTCAGTATCTTTTACCTTTGCGGGACATGGGACTGACATGACGGTAGTATATAGAATATAGATCATTCTTTTTTGTAAATGTATATAATATCTCTCTGTGTACTTACTTTTTTTATCATTTGAGTTTTAGTTTAATTCTAGATATTTTAGTTTGTTTAATTAACCTGTTATTAAGCAATTGAAAAAAATATACATATTATTATGAGCATTCTTTTAATTTTATTCTGTTATTTTTCGATTATTTGTATTATCAAATGATATACGATATATGATTTGAGTTTGCAATAATAATTAATTCTTAATTGTCCCTCTAGTTTATATACTTACTCTATAAATATTATAAAATACAAATTCCAACGAATAAACCCTTTCGAGTGCATACCAAAACGCACCACAAAGTTTTTTTTTACAATTCATTAAGCAATTTTTGTTTTCTATCTTATATCTGTTCCAAGCAGTACTTACACAGTGTTGAAGAAATTACATTCAATTTGCGACTCGGAAATTCAAAATATATAATATCTCGTATATACAGCGTCACTGATTAACTCCCAGGACATGCAATTTAGAGTATCTCTTGAATAATATGGATATATAGAAATCCAACTACTTATATTTGGAGTGCCAAAACTATAGAGAACCACAAAACATGCAATGAAAACTCACCGTCCGTACAGCCATTTAAATTTTAAATTGAATGAAAAGCAGTGCAAAACTAGTGAAGGTCGGTAGTGTCAGTGTCGGTACAGATAGTGAGAAATGTCACAAATCAGCCATAAAACTAGAGGATACTCGGATTTGTTAGATTCATTTTACATAATATGTATATTATACATTGTTGAACCAAATGAATTGTGCGTTACGTTATTATTGATAGCTTTGAGTCTTAGCGAACTGTAAGAGAATCTTGTAATGTAATTGAAGCATCTGCAGTTTCTTTCGGGTTCCAGGGTTTCCAGGTTTTTTTTTTGCATGTAGTAAATTGATTTCACAACTCCAGGTTGATAGACATTTGTTTAGTTTTATGTATTCAATATATTATAATATCTTGGACAGTAGAACGATCTGACTCTTGTACGTATATCGAGAAAGCATTTTGTAGCTAGGATGCATGCGATGCGAGTATATGTGAATTCCGATATATATAAATTACAAATTTTCTTATGAACCAAACTCCAATGATTACATGTATGTACGTATGTTTACATACTCAAACATATTCTCTTGAGACGTTGTGTGTGTCTACATTGGGAAAAAGAGTATATAGAACCAAAATTAATTGAGCATACAAACATGTACATTTTTCGAAGGATGTCGTCGTTTTATTTTATCACTCTGTTAGCCTTAAAAAATGTACATGGGACATGATGCATTATCTACTTTCATTCAATTTTCATCTATTATTACTCAAAGACTTGAGACAGCCAAAGAGTGAGTGTGTGTACGTGGTATAGTATACTCGCAGTGGAAGTAGCAGTATTAACACTCAACAAACACAGTAGCTCGTGTATAAAACTAATAATATCATAATAGAATCCTTGTACCCTATTACAAGTTTACTTATTAAAAGCCATATTGTGAACTATGTACTCCATCACTGAAAAAAAAACTGTCTTCGTTTCGCCTATCAGCTCCGATAAATGACTTACCGCTCGACAAGTCGCTCTCTTCTCTTTTCTATATATGTTGGAGAGAAAAAAACTCTGAATCTTTCCAACGTCTCCGTTTACATTTACACACATCCATACTACAAAACTTGACTCTATTTCAATCTACCGATCCACGTTACATACAAAAATAACTAATCTTTGACTACGGTTATTGACTATAGACAGGAGCTGGAACATTTTGATATATGACATAGAAAAAAGAAACTCATTTTAATCTGAGAGGTAAAACCTGATATTACTACAGTATTAGTTAGTCATCAGTCATCATCTTTCTATATTCATGCTATAGTTTATTCAAAGAAATTTCATTTACATGGATATAGCCACGTGTGTGTGTGTGTGTGTAGAACGTTAAAATAAATTGAGTTGTACTTTTGCGGACTAACTATCGAGTCTCTCTGTCTTACTATGTATAACCAGGCTTTGTGAATATACATTCAATGAATGCATGGACATGGACACATATGTAAAGGTACTTATATAAAAATACAGAGTAAAAATAGTTCTAATCCTTGAGTTAGAAATTTATATATCTATATACATTAGTATATTTTCTCGAATTGCCAGCTACAGAGGAATCCATTTCAATTAAATAAAATAATTATTTCTTTCATGAACATGAAATCTGAAGCGTCAAAAAATGTATCTCCATATTGTACGGAGACCATACTGAATAACCATTGCATCTTTTATTATTATTATTACTATACTATACTCGATAAGTAATATCTCATCATTAATTAAGAATTTTAGCATGCATAATGTAATTTGTACATGTTTAATTATTTGGCGTGTGTGTATTATATATATATTTTAACACTATATGTAAACAGGAAAATCGTAGCTCCTATAGTACATATACTTTTTTTGTTTAGCGTACATATAAAATGTGTTTGTACTGATGAAGAGAGGCAGGTGACTATTATTATTGTATCATTGTCGTATTCTGTGAGCCAGTATATAGCAAGGAAGAACATCACCAACCAATTGATCATATATGATTCCTAAAAGGGATTTCCTATGTTATGGTTATGGTCATTGTCAATCTCGGGAACAACTCGTGCCTCTAATATTCTATTATGTACTTATAGATTTCATATACAATCATATATATGAACAAAACAAATAATCTTTGTCCGTGAACGAATCTCATAAATGATCCCTTTTGTTGGATTCTACAATTCCTATTAATTATTTCCAAGTAGTATTACATGTATAGTTGCACTATATGTATTAATGAAAATTAATAATTTCAAATTATGATGTGTTATGCATGAGATAATGTGTCCGTCAAAATCCGCCTTTCCTTCATTTCATTCATATGTATGTCTGAAACCTGAACAACCTACTTAGTATTATATTGAACTATAATACGTCGAGTTTAAATTTTCTTCTTTTTCAAAAAAAGAAAAGAAAAAAGAATGGATATTTTATAAAAGGAATCAATATTAATTATAGTACTACAAGCAAAACTGCAATATACCCGTCAAAGCAAACCAATCAACAAAAGTAAAGGCAGTTATTGTAATAGAAAATACTAATAATTAATTCTGATTGTAGTATATAGATAGATTAGATAGATATAGGTAGTTGTATATATACACAATGATTAGTGTAATTTTAAACCCTACAATCGCCTACAGAATTATTCTAAAGAATCGAATAGTTATATAGTTGTTTTCGATTACAACAACAACAAAACTATATATATATATACATGTAGTAGCTATTGAATACATGTATGTGCGTAAAAAATATTTTGCCTTATACATACATTACTTTATAAGTATCATATTATTATCTTAAAGTCAATTAATACTGCATGAATTTCAATCAATTAATTAAACAATTTAAGGACCCCTTAAAAATTCAACCCATTCCTCCAGTTGTTGATTCTTCCAAAGCCAAATGATTATGATAATTCATAAATAATTCATAATATATACATAAATATATAATATATATATAACACAAGTATTTTGCCTAACTACAATATTTATAAACTCATGTGAATTGTAAATGTGCATATGTGTAAATTAATTTGGATGATGATAACAATACTAATAATTCGTTCCCATTAGTCTTTTAATGTCATTTACTAACATTAAAATATAGCCTAAAAAACATATATTATTATGAAAATGATAGTTGACTATATTGTTATTTAAACTATATAAAGAAGAAACTAATTGGAAACATGAAAATGTTCAATCTAACAATTCTTGAATGCATATACACTAACGACATAAATGTGTAAACTTTTTGACTCTTGACAAGAAAAGGTAAGTATGTAAATTCTTTCGAATGCATATAAGATTCAGTCGGGCATATAGAAAAGTTACAAGTTCATGCAGAAATTTTTCTCGGATAACCTAAATAATAGAAAAGTGCATATGGAGAAAGTACTGATACATGATTTGACTTTTGAGATTTTTCTGTGAATTTAATTCACAGAATTACTATGAATATTCAATTCTTAATTTGACTTTATTCTTTATCGTTATACCCCTTTTATACAATATGTGTACAAAATAATTTCAATTGTTGGCATACTCAAAGAGTATATATATATATATATTATATACTCTATACATAGAATAACAAAAATATCATATTTGGAGTGATACTCATATTATGTGTAATTATATTTTGAGCATACTGGTCATGTGAATTGTTCAATAGTAAAATAACAAATTGTGTACTTAGTACCAGTACCACTTAACCTAACATCACATTACAATAATTTTCGTACGTTAGGTAAATATTAAGATTACATTTTTTACACATACAACTATGTATAGGATTATGCAACTATTATGGCTGGGTTTTTAAAATAATTATTGAGGTCATGCCTGAATTATATACGTAGAAATACTGCATTCCTTCGTATTGCACACTATTTTGACTGTATATTTTCCAAAAAAAACAGATAGTTTCTAGTAGTACGGAAAAATTGGAGCTTATCTTAATGGGAGTCCATTGTAATTAAAAATAAATTTTCGCAAAATAATTTGATTAATTGTCCATTTTTTTGCGCGTTTGCACGTTTGACAACTTCATTAAAAATTATTAGATCTGCGGTGTGCAATAAAAAAGGAAAAATACGGTACACGTACAAATTCACTCAATCTTTGGTATATATATAGTACGACAAGTCATGCTACAGAGAAGACACTGGGAGAGAGCTAAGAATTTAATGAGTAATCACTGTCTTTACTTACGTCGATAATTGTTCGTAGGGCATCTGAATCGTGCATTTCTAACATGGCAACTGTGCCATCATTGAATGAGAAGGACAGTCCACCATCAATTACAAGACATGCATCAAAACAACGGGATCGAATTTCGAGTCGATTTGCTAAACCCCGAGGAGCTAGTTCAATGGCATAGGGTAGAGTATAGGATGTAATGGGATCTCGAATGGTGAATAACATTTTGTTGGATTCTAGACAAAAAAACACAAGTTACACAAACAATCTCATTTATTTAAAAAAAAGATAAATTACGTACATCATCATGAAATCTATGGAGCATGTACTTACCTGGATTATATATTAACCGGCTATTGTAGTCTTTAGTGACGCGGTCAATGAGATTATTTTTAGACTTGAGGTCAAGTTTTTTAAATTGCTCTTGTTCTGACATTATTTCAATAATACTTTCAACCATTTGAGAGGACACTTTACTAATATTATAAGCCCAAGAAGTTGACCCTGTTCCAGTACTAACACAAAGCCCTGCATTTTTGCTTTTCACCCGTTCACCATCATTGATTGCAACCTCAAAATAAGACACACGTGCGGAAACATTCTCCCCCAAGTAGACCTATATACAATTGAAAATGTTAATTTCTTCATTCCGTGAAAAAGTGTAATGTAACAAAAGATTTGTACACAACGAATGATTTAATTGTAATTTACGCACTTCATTTAAGGCCAGTACTGGTAAGACTCTCTTCTGAGGGCAATTCTTTGTATCAATAGTTTTGACGGACTTTAGCTGTTCTTGTAAGTCGTCAAAATATCTTTCAGCAATGAAATAAAGAAAACCAACAATTAAATCACCAAACGAGGTTAAAATGTTTATCGACGCAAGCTTTCCAACTCGGTTAAGAAAGTAATACATGTACAGTCCTTTTTATATACCTATATTCAGGATGTTGTAACTGTTGGTCATGAAGCTCCACTGGTTTTTCAAATACTTTTTCTCCCAACAGAGTGATTCTAATCCTTCTGCGAAAAGTCCATTTAAATTTACCCTGTAAAAGTCATTCACATTAAAAAAGTTGTACACATAATCCATCATCCGTACATCTACAAAATAGACATTGGTTGAAACTTCAACGGAACGTACTTGAATAATTTTTTGAACTGCTTCTCGAATGTTCACTGAATATGTTTTAGGCAAGCAAAGGTAACCTTCAGACCTTGTTGGGTCGGTATTGAAACCTTGAGTAAAATCATAAAATCATTTTATAAATAGATTCAATAAACGGATTATTCATTATTGTAAAGCCGTAGCTACAGTGGAAGCATTTGGATTGGAAAATTGGTAAAAAAAAGAAAGAAAAAGACCAACAAAACTTATTCGTCAACTCTGAAAGTCTTACCTACAATGGGTTTCTCTTGGTCCTGTACACGACTTGCTGCCATTAAAAATGTACCATCGCCTCCAGTTGTCACAATCAAATCAGCCCAATCAATTGTTTCCTGTACAGATGAATAAACACAGAGGTACATTGCCTTGCACAAACGTATTTTTTGCACAAACTATTGAGTACTAGTATATTTCGCGTATAAAAATTGACAGTACGTACATCAGTGTATTCGAAGCGATTGACAACTTTAGTCTCCACATTAAATTCTTGAAAACATTTTTCGACTCTATTCTCGCAACCCTGAAAGTTTTAGAAAAAAGCCAAGTTATGTCTTCCATACATTGTACATACATAGACAAGAGTATAGATATACATAATCATCTTCCATTGATCACTGAGACGCCTAGTACAAGTACATGTGTGTAATACTGTGTAACTTAGCCTATATAATAAATCCTACGTATGCCGTATCACCTTACAATAATAATCATAAAACAACTTGTAAACAATAACAAAAACTATACTATAAATTTATTTATTTACAATTTAAGCATTAATCAATACCTTGTGTATGTAGTGGTGATAAAGTAATGAGCTATAGTCTGATCCTCTTTTACGGAGATACTTTTCCAAATCTCCATCATTTAAAGCTGAATGCCGAAGTTTTTCAAAATCCAATCGAGATAATTTTGTTAAAATGAGAACTTTTTTCGGTTTAAAGTTTACTGGAGTGTGTATACAAGGATCAGATGATGATGATTGGGAAGCAAAGCATCTTATTGTTGCCGGAACTATGTACCTTTTGTCTAGACAGGAAAAAAAAACAAATAAATCACATCAGTTAAACCACAGTAAAGCCATTACACGTTTGGGTTATCTAGTAAGCTATGCATTTTATAGCTTAAGTACATTTCTAGATTACTATTGCAATCCTCATACATCATACAATAATAATAAATACACATACCTTGTTTAAATGGAAAACGCTTGAGCGTAGTTAGATACAAACGCATATTCATTCGACGGGTTAAAATAATTATGATGATAGATAGCTAATCCTTTTACAAAATTTCACGATTTAAAGTTATTTAATTTAGGCTTATTCACATATCTATATAGTTGTATGTAGAAGATATACCGCAGAAAAAATTGATTTCAATCCACTATGTATAATACCGACTAAACAAACAATAACAGAGGAATGCCTGTCAGTCAATATAATTGAAAGAATTATTAAATCACATTCTTATCCACATTAATATGCAATCTGAACCTGTTTAAACTTCAAAGGGAAAAGTAAAAACAAAAGGACTTAATAAAAATATTACGAAATAAACTCTTATCCATTGTCCCACAATGATTGCATTATATATATTATCCAACAGAAAAAAGTGTACTACGAATGACGTCAGCTCATTAACTTGATGTAGTTAAAGATTCCTTTTCACTTAAAGAAATCATATCCTTTACTTGTACTTACTCGTCACTATAATCCACAGTTCCACACTTAAATATCATTTTAACTACTTTTTTTACTTTCCTGTTTTTTGTCTGTCGGTGTTCAAATTATCAATTTCCGTCTCTTTCATAGAACTAAAGCTTCTTCTATGCCGTTTATTTTAAATGTGAATATTTTTTCAGTAGTTTTCAGATTCAGTATTCCTAGCGAGTTTTCAGTAGTTTTTCACTAAAAGAATTTTCAGGGAGATTTATGTTTGCATGATTTATGAATTCGGATGAAATGATACAAAAAAACAACATTGTGTAAAAGCCAATAAAATTTCACCAATAATTTAATAATAATATTATGTATATATATTAATATATTAATATTCATGTATCATATCAATAATCAAAAATTTACTACCGATAAATTCTCTAATAATATAATAGGAATGAGGGCAACACTAATAATAGCAATTTATTTAAATATATAATAAGAGAATATATACTTGTTCAAATGAGAGTATTTAAGACGGGAGAGAATTTAGGCAATTTAGGCAATTTCATCATGCAAGCTTCACATGTACTTACATACTTCATTATTACACACAAATTAAAATAGGTAAATGTTGGTTCAAAAATTTCAGAACGAAAAACGGGTACTTTTTTTTTAGCGTATCATATATTTACGATTGCTTGTGTTTTAAAGACGGAAAACGTAATAAGACAAAAAAAACAATAAAAGAGTTGTTGGAAAAATCAGAGCTATATAGGCACTATGTCAATATTTTTTACTTCAAGTATTCCATACGTTACACATTCTAAGAATGTTGGATAATAACAACAATATAATAATAAGATCGACCGATCTATCTAAGTATAGATAATAATACTTCCAAATCAACAACAATTGCCTAATGAAAATTCACAAAAAAGAAAACTATTTCACTTAAAGTTATAAAATTGATTAGAACGACACTGGGTCGAAGGGCCGGAATGAAAACAACTGACTTCAGCCACTTATTCATTTGGTCTGCAAGTATAATATACTATCAACTCAATCGCATACAGAATACATACATAAGATTATATATTTTTTTTCTATAGATGTTAAATGTTTTTACTTTTTTTTTAATTTTTGATAATCATATATACTTACGAATTCTAACGAATCTATATTACCAACTATAAGAGCAAAAACACGAAAGAAAAAAAACTGAAGAATTTAATACTACAATTAAATATTTATGTACGTAATAAGAATATAACTAAAGTTTATATTATACTATATCCCTAGACAGATGAAAAGGAGAAAAATTCAAATAATTTTGAAATAGAATATCCTAACTGCAACTAACCGTTGTTTGACGTCAAAAGAGAAAACGTTTGAGGACACAAAAAAAACAACGTCAACAACTTTCTTATTTTTTTCTTTTTTTTCTAAAGTTTACTCTTTTTTCTACAATCTTCAACGAAGAGTAACTGTTAAATATTTATAATTTTCTTATATATTAATATGACTAAAACTAGTCCTCTAAAGTAATAGAAATATATATATATTCCAAAATTCCAAACTGAATTTTTTTCAGAATTGTAAGAAATTGTGTTATTAAAGAATATTTCATGAATAAACTTAACAGCATCCAGGTGCTGTAGATGATCCATTGGATGAGGACAAGGAACGGCAGCTCTGCTGTTGTCGACTTGCATTTCTCATGAGTGGACGATGAGACTTGAAACCATCGCCAGAATGTTGCATTTCAAAGCAAGTGCGACAAAAATATCGGAAACAAGACAAGTCCCGACAAAAGTATGGACCCTGTTGAAGGCCACATACAGAGCACGTTGCATCCTCAAGATAGGGATCCACTTGCACCTTTTTGGTGAACTTGGACGTCCTGATCTCCACGAAGGCAGCTGACACGGCTTTCATAAACGATTTGTGATTGTTAAAAGTAACACGAGCTGAACCTATAGGATACTTGTGTCTGTCCGTGTCAATACCTACAATAATTCAGAAATTATTAATGAATTATGCCAACACAATTTCTAGACCCAAAATAATTACTTATTAGATTTGAAAAATACATGTACGACAATATTTATTTTATTTATTTATACCGGCATATACTACGCCACCAAATAATTCTTGCATAATTAAAGCAAGCCCTTCAGCATTAATCATGCCATGAAGAGCTCCAACAAATATAGTTTTCTGAGGATCCAACTTCGTCGTCTGTACCCGGACAAAATTACTGTCACACAAGGCCCATGGAATAACTTGTACATCCTTGGAGTTAAGCCGCATCTGCTTTGAAGAAATCTTGTAGTACCAGTTGTTTTCTTTTCCGTACTGGTAAATACAGTTTTGAAGAAGAGCCTTCACCTATATTCAAATGAAAAAATGAAAACAATAGATAAAATTCGTTATTGATAAAAGTTCATAAAAGATTCGTTATAAATCGAATCTAAAAATTACCTGTCTTTCATTCTCGTAGATCAAATAAGCATATCCTTTGGGATCCGGTGGATTATCTTCCTTACCAGGCCAATCAATTTTCACATTGCCATAAGCTCGGAAAGTACGATGCAACGAGCTCAAACTGACTTCAAATGGCACACCACCCAAAAAGACCTACAATAAATTTAAGAAACAAAAAACAAAACAAACATTATAAGAACAGAAAAGTTTTTCTTTCTCGAATCTTCACCATGCATATAAGTACAAAACAATTCAACGATAAACGTAAAGGAAAGACATATACATACCTTGCATGAAAAGATTGGATTCTTATGATTTCGTGGTGGAAGCTGTCCACTCCACGTACATTTTGCATCGTTCATCCCTGTCTTATGCATAACTAAAAAAAATCCCATTATCATCTATTTTTAGTATTTATGCTTGGTTTGAGATTTTCTTCTATTATTTTGTGTTTTCCTTCGGTTTTTCCATTACTTTTTGCTCAAATTTTGATGGAAATACATACCCGAATTATCTCGATGAAATCGTCCAGATCGAGACATATTTTCATTTTTAACTGGATAGCTTGGAGCAGCTGGTGGTTGCTGCTTCAAAAGATGGGCAATCAAATGCTGCTGGAGAGCAGCAGTCCATGATGCAGCTCCATTTGCTCGAGCAGGGTCACCCGGACTTCCTTGCGTTTGCTCTTGAAGCTCTTGGAGAAGCTGTGCAAAAAAAAAAAAAAAATTTGTTATGAATTCCTTGAAGGATGAGACATACAGTAATGGCATGGGAAAAACTCAAATTCAAACTTACACTAAGGAGATGAAGAGTTTGCTTTGCATTCAACGATGCAGTATTATTAGTAAAACTATTCAATAGTCCCAATCCAGGTGGGGCATTAGGACTTCCTGGATACGGATATGCTGACGGGCTGTTATTATTGTTGATTGGACTACTTGGACTCCAAATATTTGATCCATTTGATCCATCCATGGGTTTTTCCGGAGGAGTACTACACATGTACGGATCCGAATTGTGGAAATTCGGGCTCCAAGGATTTGTTCCATCGAAAGATCGTTCGGGTGACAAACTGGAACCATAAGAATTTGAAGAGGAATTTAAAGTAGCGTCTGGACTCCAAATGCTACTTACCTCCAGATCTATCGAATTTCCACGCATTGTGGTAGGCACCGGACCATTATTACTGATAACGTTCATAGAGTCCTTTTATAACAAAAAATATAAAAAATACACATTTGCAGTTTTTCATATCCTCAATCACTATTTCAATTTGTTGGTCTTATAACAAGTTGTATACCATTATGAATTTCATCTAAATCAACGACTATATATAAATGAATATAGTAGGAGTAGGAAACAGTCTATCCTAATTCGTATTGAATAATTTATGGCAGCAAATGAAAAGGTATAAAACTCAGATTTACAGAATTACTTGAAATTACAAATACACAAAATGGAATAAAGACTAGAAAAATTCAAAAGACCTTCTTTTCATTGTTTTAAAAATGTTGTATTTACTAAATTTAAGTAGTACTTACCAGCATTGAAGATAACTCGGTCAAAGCGTCGTTGTCATATTCAAAATCCATGGTCCACACTCCAAGTGATAGGTCCACAATTCAGTTTTCCGAGTCAATGCAATTTATAGAGCGGAGCACAACTGTTTAGACCAACGTCGGACGAGGTCTAACTTGGATTGATGATTTCACAAAACCCAATGTGCTTCAATATCGTTTTTGAAGAAAAAAACTAGAAGGGCATTTTGAAGAGTTGCTTTATCAGTCTTTGTCAAGGCAGCAATGCCTACAAATACGAAAGCTAACTCGGTTTCTATTTAGAATATTAAGAACGTGATAATTTCTAAACCTATATCTCTCTCCCTCCTAACTTAGGAGTCCTAAGCAATCTGTAGAGCTTACACTAGATATGTAAATTCCAGTACAATAAATAATTATTAACTTTGACCATTGTGTGTCTATATATATATATATATATGTATCACTGCCTTTCAAAAGTCTGCATAGTCAAATTTCATTTGAAGAGACATCCTTCAAAATATGGGCAGATATACTCAAATGGCGTATATACGTATTTGTTATCAGTGGCTAAAATTCCTATAGATAGTGCTTAAAAGAATTCCATTCAAATTCTTGAACAGCTAAATTATGCAAAATAGAAAAGTGACTCCAAGACACAATTTATCAGTTATTATATATAGGAACCAAATTATGACAAATTCATGATATATCATATATATCCTGTAAATATATTATATACAAGAAAGTTATA
Organism: Gisinianus flammeolus; assembly: GCA_034699125.1. Classification (NCBI taxonomy): domain Eukaryota; kingdom Metazoa; phylum Arthropoda; class Collembola; order Symphypleona; family Katiannidae; genus Gisinianus; species Gisinianus flammeolus. Next base: position 76,953 of record JAIUND010000227.1, on the reverse strand, counting down.
TATGTATATTGAGAAAGCAGTAGTGGTAGAAAATCAAATTATAGAGTATTTCGATTTTATTCATATGCTCCTGAAACGTTTTCGAATGAAGAATACGCCGTAGAAGTGTGGAGATAAGTGATCACGTACTCATTTGTACCTTGTTCTATCATATGTATACCTATTCAAAAATAATCTTTTGAGGAAAATAATTTTTTTTTTTGAATAACATAAGTAAGATATTCAAAACAAAAAAATAATGCATACATCCAATAACTACAGTCTTTTGCGGATTTGCGTATCGATATAATCATTTTGGATTTTCTCTACTACTTACATATATATGATGTACAGGATACAAAATATTAATGCATGAGCAATATATTTAAATAGCATTTATTACCAAAAACATTCAAAAATAAGTTGAACACGAACCATAATTCAGTAAATTATAAGATTGATAGGTTCCATCCGTACAGCGAACAAAGAAAAAGTTTTTAAATTATTTCAACAAAGAAAACTTGGGAAATCATCGTTGCTGAAGAGATCTTCATCATCACTTGAATCTGTGAATCATTAAATACATATTAATTTTTACACGCGGGTTGAAAAAAAAAATGTAATCAACACAGGATGTGATACAAATCAGTCTAAGGGACGATGGACTCTATATCCTTTATCTTGTCTTTAGAAATTTGAATTTCATATTAGTGTATATATTATAGCCAGGAGAAAATACAAATTCTGGAAGGAAGAGAAGCAAAAAATATATGAATACGTACCTGGTCCACTGGTTGCTTCGACCATTTTTTCAATCGCGTACCTTAACATGGTGTGACTAAAAGCATCGTCTCGTTTAAGAGATAACGCCTTGTGGAAGGTTTCTACAGCGTCTTCAGTTCGTCCCGATACTGCATGTACTAGACCTATGGCTGCATATGTTGATGCATTAGATGGACAGAGTACGAGTGCCTAAATATAAATATAAATGGAACAAATATGAGTATTCATTTTTAAAATTTGAATAATTTATCTATTTGATTTGCTCAAGTCTGGACAAGAGAATGAAACCATAAAAATATAGGCAATGTTAAAAAAATTAGACTTGGAACTAACCTTCTGATGAAATTCATATGCTTCACTAAACCGACCCAGTTTCCTGGACACGTGACCCAGATTATTGTATAAAGGTTCCCATTTGGTTAAAAATTGTGAATGGCTTGGCTTTTGAATCATTGTAAGAGTATCTCTAAATAACTGATGAGCTTCGTCGTACCTACAAAATGGAATAAAATGTATTATTATAAATCATCACCATTTGTGCACAGACTCTAAACTTTCGTCGAAATCTTAGTACATAGTACTATAAAATATTAAGTATAATGACGATTTATCATATATGTATATGAATCATCGTTATAAGCTTATCTATAAAACTCCACAAGACAAGAAAGGATACACATGAAAATTCTAACTAATATACCCAGGTATGAAAATACCTAGACATTTTGTACAACATGGACAATATGTACAATAAGAAAAATATTAAAATATTGTCGTCTCACTTTTTTTCATGAAATTTAACAACACCCATCTCATGCCGGATAAAAGGATCGACGGGAGCAAGTAGTCTAGCTTCATCAAGGAATTTCATTGCTAATTGCGAGTTATTACTTAAACCACACTCTAAACCCACGTGTAACATTGGGAGATGACACCTGGAAATAAATGCATATTCATTTAATTTATATATATATATTATATATATATATACATGATTTGCTATAAATAAATTCAAAATAAAAAATGTGAATATATGAAAGATGAAGTATCCATGAACATCCAAAACTCACCCTTTCATTAACTGCGTGGCCTTAAAGTAGGCAGCCATCGCTTGATCATGTTCACTTTCAGTTGCAAATGAATGGCCAAAGAGAAGCCAAGCAGGCCCAAATACTGGATCTATGGACAGCGATTTATTTAAATTTCTTCTGGCACTTTCCTGCTTCCCTATAAAAAATTAAAAAAGAAATACCATCAATTGATATTCTTCTTTTTCTTTTGTTTGTGTAACATGCCACATTTGCAATACGCTGTGGTATAATTCTCCATAAATATGATTCATTCACTGTACCTATAAGAAAATAATAGCTGCCAACTGCATACCACGCCAAAGCAGAATCAGACATTACTTCAATTAGTTTATGAGCGCAGCGAAATAACTCTGTAAAGGAAAATTTCAATTAATTATAAAATGTATCTTGTCCTACACTCATACAAAGAGGTTTGAATGAATTATTTCTCTACACAATTTTTGTACCCGAGGTTTTCTTAAGTTCAACTAAACAAGCCAAGTAAACAGGAAGACATCCAATGTGGTAGGCATCCTCATTCATTACCCTTTAAGTAAAACGAAATTAGGATATATTTTCACAACATTGGATTTTGTTCACAACATATTTTTATATTATTATACATGATTAAATTCAACTTACTGCGATGCTGTTTTGTATGCAGATTGAAAGTCGCAGTTATAAAACGATCTTTCAGCATTGGCGGACAATACATCTAAATTCTTCTTCAATGCTACATTTGCAATACTTAAAGGTGGCTCGCCGCATATAGAGTATTTTTTAATTTTTGTGGTGTACATATACTTTACTAGTTCTGCATCTCCATTTGTACATTTTTGATCGAATCGAAGACTTTGAAGAAGGGATATTTCTAACAAAAAACACACAGGTAGTATATTAGGATATGACATTAAATGTACATTTATGTCAAACGTATAGAGACATACTAGTAATAATTATTAAAATGGGTTACAAACCTTCACTACGAGATAACATTTGATGTTGAGTTAATAATCGAAATGCTTCATAACAGTAAATATCATGCTGAAGAGCTTGTTTGTAATTTTGACTGGCTAGAATACGATTTGTGAGGGCCTCATAAATCTTTCCTCTGATCAAATATACTTGTCCCATAATCTTAAATACACAAGAGATGACCATTAGCGTAATTACTTTCCTCAATGAATTCAAATATTCTCCTGTCTAATTTACTATATGTACACTTTATACAAACTTACCGTTGTATGTGGATCACTTGGTTCCCATTTATTTTCTTTAACTTTTTGACCCGGTTTAAGATTCTGGTTCTCAATATCTAACACATCTAATGCTTTATTATGATTTCCTGCCATTAAAAGAGACCGGGCTGCCAAAACCCGAAAGTGTAGATTTGTCTGAAATTTTATTACATAAGTACACTTCTTTTAGTTAACTTTTATGTACCACAAACATAACTCATGAAAACTGTTCAAAGGCAATGTAAGTAGTGTACGATTTACATTACACAGAGATATCTTATTTTATAATTTATACACATATAATACGTACCCGTTCACATTTATGATGTTGAAGAAAATTTGCAGCTCGCTGGTACTGTCCACAATGAAACATACATTTTGCTAACATGTAAACATCTTGTTGGGATCCGTTTGATAATGAAAACACTTTATCGGCCCAATACAGTGCTGAATCGTTATCATGCTAAATCGTAAAATCAAAGAAATTTAATAGTGCATGAGATTTGAGTACAAAATGATATGTCCAGTAAACATTATAATTTGAGATGTACATGTTTATTTATATTTAATAGCACAAACCTTTTCAATAAAGTTTTTAACCAAATCCCGATAGAATTCGATACTGTCAAAACCTTTGGTACTATTTCTTCCTGCAGTCGGATTTGGATTGTTGATATTCGCTGCTGGAGTATCCATTATTTTATTATTATTATTACGACAAAATACGTATGGAATACTAAACTTGTTTGTCTTTTTCAAGTACTTGTCTGACACAGAATGAGTTGGATTTGGTAATTAATATGCTTAACAATGATAATTTAACACTGTAATTAAATTAAAAGTTCTCTTGAGATTTCTATACTTTTAACTTCCGTTTAATTTTTGTTGTGGTTGTGGATTACATTTTACCGACACATTTTTTTTTGAATTTTCTCTCAATGAGTTTTCTTGCATAGAAACATTCAGTCACGGAATTGTATTTTTAATTCTTCTGGTTTGATTTTGTGTTTTTTATTTTTAGGAAAAGTTAAATGAACTTAAATGAGGAGGCGTAATAACAACTATAATTTCACTTTCAATAATGTAAGCTAGATACTGATTCACCAATTACATAAATAAAGTAACATTACTTGAGTGCAGGTGAAACGGGAAAGTGGATTATGTTGACAGCTGAGCAAAAGTTGTAATTTTAACGGATAATATATTTGTGAACAAATAGTGAAAGGGGACAGTAGAATTTATCATTTCCAATCCACAGTTAATAATGAGCCGAATTGGTACTTTAGAAGCTTTGGCTAAGGCTAAAGCCGAGGAAAGAATATCAAATCTTTTACAAAGGCCGGATCAACTTGAAAAGGTAAAATTATAAGAGTCAAATTATGGCGAACATGTCCTAATATTTCAATGTATGTCATGTTTATGGCATGTCAAGCATAAAACTAGATTTAATGGAAGATATCGGTTGATTCTTTATTAGGTTGAAGAGTTCAAAAAGCGAGAAGCTCGAAAAAAGGCATCCAAAGAGGCAATGTTAAAAACAGCTTTACAATCTCAATTAGATGGTGTACGAACTGGTCTGGATCTTCTAAAATTTGCTCGAAAAGATTTAGTCGAAGTTGGAAAACAGTAAGACAAATGAGTAAATTAATACATCAATACATTAATACAATATTAGAAACTCTAATCCTATGTTTGTCCATCTCACCCATGCACTTAACAATGAATATTTATCTATTCTTTGATTTTAAAGCACATCTGAAATACAAAAATGGTTGAAAGAAGTCATATCTCTTGGGAAAATGTTGAAAGATGTCCGAGATGAAAATATTCTTCATTCGCAATATGCAATGGCTATGGAAAACATGAACAATATTTTTAATATCAGCAAAAACTTGGAGAAAGCACACTCGCTTATTAATGAAGGAAAAGATTTACAAGCACATATTGTAAGTATTAAATACAAAGCTGAAAATAACTATCTGTGGATACTTGATTTGATACATGATTTGTTTTGAAATAGCTTCTCTCCGAGTTGGAGTCTTCCAGAGATGAACTGTTGTTTGAACTATTTCGAATGGGCAACAAATCCGAGCATACCATGCTCCTAGATTATTTCTCAGGTAAAACTTTAATAACTTGTACATCAAATATTAGGAATCGAAAATAGACATAACAACACTCCTTTTTTTCAATTCAGATGTGGAAAAGCTTTCCGAGACGTTAGAAAAACATTTGACATTGATTCTCAAACGAGCATTAAATATTGCCGTGAAACAACCGACTCTTCTAGTAACTACATTAAGAATAATAGAACGTGAAGAAAGAGCTGACGCTACATCAATAGCCAGATTTGAAATGTCTGGTTTTAAATCTCCTGGAAGACCCAAGCGCTGGAAAGCTAAAGCGTTGAGAATTCTCGAAGCTGCCGTGATAGAGAAATTAGAAGCGAGTCAGTTAGAACAAAGAGCTGAAAATAAAATGTGGCTCGTTCGTTATTTGGAGGTCATGCGGCAGTTGATTCTAGATGACTTGTTAGTTGTAAAGTCACTTGCTGTACCTTGTTTTCCACCGTCCTACAATATTTTAAATTGCTACGTGAACATGTACCATCGATGCCTATCTAAGCTAGTAAGTAAATGAATATAAATAATATCTACTGAATAGCGATTCCATGGTTTTGTATATTTGTGTATTAACTTGTAAATCTTTTGACAGTTACAAGAATCAATATCCAGTGGTTTGGAAGGTTTTGAATTTGTCTCTCTCCTTGCTTGGGTTTTAAATGCATACACTGGACCACAACTACTTCGGAGTATGGAATTGGACTTGATTCCAGAGGATATTCCAAAAGATCTGCTGGGGAAAGATATCATCGATCAACTGATGAAAGCTTTTCTTAAGGTTTCTACTTTATTCGAATGATTTTGTACAATAAATTGTCTCCTCATATATTGGCGTGTCATGCTCATTTTTTTTTTGTTTTATTGGTTTAAATTCAGAATATAGGAGAAAACTATCGTAGTTGTCGATCAAAAATTCTGGCCAAAGAGGTTGAAGAGTGGTGGCAAAGTTGTTGTCCGCAATCAGACAGTGATGGTCATTTCAAGACGGAAGCTCCTGTGGATATTTTCAAAATGGTCGATGAAAATTTACAAGTTGCTAAGACCGTGAGGTAATTTTTACAAGAAATCATCTGTATATGTCTCTGAATACAATCGAGTATATATAGCTATTGATTCCTCTAACTTTTGTTTTAGTCCTGCATTAGTTCATGAAATGCTGCTTTTGAGTTTGGAGATAATCCGAGAATACGGTCAAACATACCAAGCCGAAGTTAAATACTTCAAAGAAAAATATTTTGAAGATCGGAGCAAAGTAAAGATACAGACTTTTTAAATATTGTACACAATAGAGATGATTTGTAAAGGAAAAACTAAGCTATAATAATCAACCATTTGTTTTTCTTGATTTTGTTTCTTTCAGGTTCAATATTTTACTCATTTCATGATTGCCATCATCAATAATTGCTCCATATGTATTGATCTGGCCCATCAAACAAAGGATCGTTATTGGAAGACTGCAATGGATAGTAAAGCCGTTGGTCAGTTTGAAGCCGTTCTTCAAACTTTTGAGGTAGTTGAATTACTATGTGTGTAAATATCAGGTAATTGTTGACAAAGCTCATCGTAGAAAATGAGGAATTGTTATTTGTTTATTTAGAATTTACGTGATAAAGTTGCTGGATTTCTTTTGGACGAGGCGTTTTTGGATTTAGAACCACATTTCCAAGAATTGGCAACTAGGACATGGCTAAAAAGCACTGTTGCAGTTGATACTATATGCGTTACACTGGAAGATTATTTTCTAGTAAGGGGGAGTTTGATTTTTTTTTTTAATCATTACACTTTCGTTTGTAATTTCAAAGACATTATTGTTTACACGTATATATTTTCTCAATTTACAGGACTATATTCATCTAAAATCAAAAAATTTCGAACATGTCATGGCGCAGGGTAAAAACTTGGTAGCTAAAAAGTATCTGCTAGCCCTTATGTCCCGAAAAGTTGCCTTGAAAAATCAAGAGGAGAGAAAGGAAGCAGCAACAAAAGTGAGGAAAGAAGCTGGTCAAATTAGAACTCTATTCGAGAGAGTGGGGTCACTTCCAAGTGGAAATAAAACTGACTGTCCTTTTGATGCTATCACGGCCATCGCAGAAGTAATCAATGTCGAAGATCTAGATATTTTGTCACTGGAACTCCATAGCGTCATTAAACACTATCCGGATTTGACCAAGGAGCAACTAATGGCTATATTAAGTATTAGAGGGGATCTTGGTAGATTTGATTTGAAAGCCAAAGCGACTGAGATTATACCAGGGAATTCTGCCATTCAAAGGGGTCCAGTGCCTTCTAGTATATTTTCTCAAGTTCATATTCCACCCTCGCTATTTAATTAAATATATACATATACAATATATGTATTTCGTTTTCAAAGTGCATTTAAAATTACGTTTAACTACTCGTTGCATTTATTTCGATCGATCATAGCTTTAAAAGATTTGTTTTGAAGTCACAGTATTCTATCTTTTACGTATTATTATTATATATGGTCCTTCCGTTGTAATATAAAGACAATAAAACGATATCTTGTTTATAATTACTTACTACTCTCATTTTTTAATCATATTTAAAAATTAACTTTTGGTCCACCAGTATGGGACACTCTCGGAATGGGGCATTGTAATTAATTCCGTCGTTACAAGATCTCTTGGCAGATGGACGGAACGTGGCAATCGAATTTGACACGACGGAATTTTTGAAAGCAAAATCGACGTCGACGTTAGGTATTTACCGTAATTATCTTACATTTCTCTTTTGGTCAGTGGACGAGAGACAGACAGTTAAAGTTGAATTTTGGACTGTTTATTATTTAAAGTATAAATAATACAAATTTAAACCAACAACAAAATGGATCAAGTTATGGCTTTTGTTGAACCTGGACGACAATTCGCAAAGGATTCTTTGCGTCTAGTCAAAAGATGTACCAAACCGGATCGAAAAGGTAAGAAACTGAAACTATACATAATTGTAATAAGCATTGTTAATAGTAAGAGGATTTATGTCATTACAATACGCAGTTGGACTCAAGTGTGTTAATTGTGTATTTCAGAATTTTCAAAGATAGCAACGGCTACAGCAATCGGATTTTGCATTATGGGATTCATTGGATTTTTCGTGAAACTAATCCACATTCCCATCAACAACATCATCGTGTAAGTTTGTTTTCCCCAACAATTAAATATATATCCCATATAGTTTTTAGTTGATTAGTTGTAAAGATAATTGAACATATGTTGCGTGCGCAATGTTTTGATTTTTAAAATGAGTAATAACCACAATTAGTTTATAATGTTTATTTTGATGAATGCAGTTTCAATATCGAAGGAATATGTGAAAAGTTTATTTCAGTTTTTTCAAAATGAAAATTAAATTGTTTGACCACAGTCTCAAATCGATAAAAAACACATGATAAATTGTTACTTTTAAATTTCCAAAAAGACGTGTTTTTGTCACTCTCATTTTCTCATGTCTTGTTTTTTACAGTTACCGTATGATATTTTCAGTTAAATTCACTAACTTAATTGATTGATTTTACCTATATTAGTCAAACTAATCATATTGAACCTTTATTTTATTTTTTTACAGTGGTTCTTAAGAGGATCAAGATCTAACTACAGCTATTTGTTGAACACTTCATATTTAAACAATTATTATTTCCCTCTGTATAATTAACCTACAAACTCCTCAATAATTGTAACGAGACTATATCGACAACCTTTCGACGTTTCAGACGGTTTCAGCATGGATATAAAAATCAGAACTCTATAGTGAACATGTTTGTAACAAAAAAAAAATTATAACTATTATTATTATGCTATATTAAGATAAATAAAGTTTGATTCCTTTGAATCAAAAGTTCTATTTCCAAGATATATTTATCCAAGTTTATCATTAGCATTGTGACTTTATTTTAATCATTATGGTTTGTATTTAAAACGAAATTCTAAGTAAGTAATTCAAGTACATTTGTTTTTAGGATTCTGAATTCTAATATTCAAATGTTATGGACATGCACTATGTACTTGCATAGGCTTATCTTTTCTTTCTTTTTATAACGATTACAATCTGTTTTATAGAAACCGCAGTGAGAAAAGTGTACAATATCAAAATGTACTGCTAATTTTAGCTTGTAGTAATAAGTGCATATAATTGCCAATTCCATGAGATTTTAGAGGTCATTCTTTCAAATTCTACTCACATGTTGGGTGCAAGTAAGAAATTTTTAACTTTATATCCCTATACATTTCTTTAAGAATATGAGTATTAGTGGACACGGGCATCATGAGTCATGATTCAAATTGGAGAAAACGCCACTGCGCAACCATATGTAAAGAAATTGTGTGGAAAGTAGAGTAAGCAACACAGGTATCGGGGTTAGTATGTTGCTGAAGTTCTACATGAACAGTAGTACGTCGTACCTAGTAGTAAGTATATTGCCTACAGAGAAAGTATATAGGAGAGATGAGGGAATCTTGGGGGGAAAACATGGATGAAAGCGGTTCAGATCGATATGAGAACACGCGGGCAACGAGTGACAGTAGAGGAAATCGTGTATGCTATAACTAAAGCTATATATGGTCAAATTGTGTGTATGAGAAATAGATCGGAGACTCGGGTTTGAGTTTAGTTCAGTCAGCTGATACTCACTGAAACTAGTTCACTGTAAGCTTCAATACAAATACAAGGTGACTCTAGCCCGTTTCACTACTCAACATCTCTCTCTCTCCTGTATAATATAATCTCTACTGCATAATCGAGTGAGATTTTTCCACTCAGCTTCACTTCCTGTCACTCGATATATTCAATTTGATTTGTTGTTGTCAAAATAAACTATAAAGAAACGGGGAGGAGATATATTTGAAAAAGCTAGCCACAATTAAAATTCTTGTGGCTAGTTGAAATTTTTCGTACAGATATTATTTCCAGTACCATCATTGACATCACCACAAAAATCATATCGGGAAAAATGCCCGAACGAATTGAAGAAGCACTGAATTCCGCAAGCTCTTCTAGGTATTTGTAAGAATCCAAGTTGTTTCCTCACTTTTCCTTCTCATTTCTTTCCTATATAATTGTTTTGCCTTTATAAAAAGTAGTCCACTATATATTTATTCAATCGGAATGTCATTTGAAATTCCGTTTTTTTTTCAAGTTTAAATTGTAAAGAAAATAAACCCGTAGACATTCAATTTTTCAGTACTTACTTTGAAAAAAAGAATGACAGAATTTCCCATTGTCAATATTGTCAGTCGTTTTGTTTCAACTTTTAATCCATAATTTCCAATGTTCACTTACTTTTAAGTATGTATATAACCATATATTCGTTTACATTTTCACTGGATCTCTCATTTTGGATAATTTTAGCCTACAATGGGTAATAAATTTGGTATTTGGTTTTCAGGGGCCGAGTCAACAGTATGCCAAGTCAACCAAGTTCTGCAATGAATAAATTGTGTCGACAAGTGAGCATTGAGAGTCCAGGTCCATTGTTAAAGGACTGTGTCTTTAGCTTTGATGTGCCAGTTCCAGAGACACCCCCAAAAGGAGCTAGAATTCGGGTAAAATTTTGTACATGACTTGTCAATTAAACTGTATCCATTGCATGTTCAACATGTCCTTGTATGTCATTTAATTTAATTGATGGTCCATTGTATCAGTGCAAATGATATGACCAATTTAGAGAGAGAGAGACAGAACAGATATATAAGATAGCTTTCTATCTTTAATAGTATCCTTACTAATTCACATACATAGCGAGAAAAAAGTGTGTATTGTGGACTTGAGAGTCTACTAGTCTACGACGTACATTTTAATGGAGTCTCAATTCAAAGACGTAGTATACATACTTCGCAATAGCCAAGCGAATACAGATGATTTCTACTGTGCATGGTGAGCCCCATTTTCGGATCGATTTTCCTGACGTGAGCATGCTCTCTTTGCCCCGCAGATATTTCTTTTCTCGGATTTGTATACAAACATCATATATACATATCTTGGGATTCTTGTGGAAATAAAAGCAGGATATAGATATATTTGTTTTTTTTTTTGTTTTTTCTTGTGGTTTATTCGACTAAAAAATCCCAATCAAATTCAATATATTGCCAAATGCTGAATGTCATGTAAATATTTTAGTACAAGAGTGCTCACTTTGCACATGCATTTTTATGGAACAAAAAGATGAACCATGTGAATAAATGTCAATTGAGACTGTTTATTGATTATGACAACGAAAGATAATAGAGTTGAGGATTGAGAAAATCAATGCATATCTCTGTAGTTTCAAGATGCAGGGTAAAATTGATTGATTTAAATAGTCAATTAGATGCAAATGCATTTCCAGTGTTTGTTTGAAGAAATAAATAAATAAATAATGATTATTTATATATATATATATATATACATTGGAATTTTACAGGTGGAATGTGCTGGAGCATGTTATCGCTTAAAACGAACCCCGTCACAATCCAGTATTTCCAGTGTATCTAGCCTGACCAGCATGCCAAGTTTAACCAGTTTGTCTGGGGATGTTTCTACAATTTGCATTGGTGCTCCATTAACGTCAATCTCATCATCTGGTGCGAATCAAACTCCAGCACATTACGGTGTCCGAGATGCAGCTTTATTCCCTGGCTATGAGGTAAATTTATTTTTATAGAAGTCTAAATCATTCTCCGAAAGACAAGTACATCATATAAACATGCATTTGTAAGAGTACACATAGATATTTAATGTAATTTTTTCCATTATGACATAACAGGTTGCCGGAATAGTTGAAGCAATTGGTGAGGAAGTGGATCCTACTATCATCGGAGTTAACGTTGGAGATAAAGTTTGTGTGTATCCATACCAAGATATTCCACATGGGTAAACCACATTTTGATTTCTCCATACAATATTGACAATTTTATTACTAGTGACTATCAAAGTTTTGCATTTGCATGTCCAATAAAAAGAAGAGGAATAAATTAGTTGTTCATTCATACCATTTATGTTTTCTTTGTCCTGATTTAGATATGCCGAGTATATAACTGTACCAGACATGCAATTTCTGGTGAAAGTACCCGATTCAATGCCACTAAGTATAGCAGCTATGCTTCCTACGGGAGCTCTTTGGGCAATGAATACAATACAAGTTGCAAATCAACATATTTTAAAGATTCTACATGATAAAGGAGATTCGGGTACATATAGAAATAAATATGTCAACACTTGCATGAAAATGACTATTCAACTAATACTGAAAACTCATATCTGTGTGTAATGTGTACGTGTAAAGTGTATATGTACATATATGTGATTTGCTATAGTAAATGTGTGTAATCAATTGTATTTTGAAGGTCGAGTCAAAGTTTTAGTAGTGGGGACTGGAGGATTAGCTTTGTGGGCTCTAAGATTGGCTCAACACTATATTAAAGATGTTGGTGTTAAAGTTTTATTGGCAGTTGCTTCTTTAAGAGACGAAGGCATCCTGTTGGCAAAAGAAGCAGCCAAGTAAGCAGAAAATCCCATACGGAACAAATCACACCCGGTATTAAATGAATCCACAAAACTGTGAGTATTTATCGCGGCATTGTTTTTTCATTTGGGAATTTACAGTGTAAGCGTGGTTCAGTGGAATGAAGACTGTTATGAAAGAACATTAATTGAACGCACAAAAGATTCATTGGAAGGGGAAGTTGATATTGTAATTGATTTTGGAACGACATCCCGCAGTCTTCATCGCTCCCTCCAATGCCTCAGCAAAGTATGTGTTTACTAAATAAACAAGAAAAATTGCCTTTTCCAAAAAAAAAAAAAAAACCAAGAAAAAACCACCCTATCAAAATTATTATTCTAAATTCAAAAATTGAACCATGTCTGTGCAGGGTGGAATCGTTCTCATAAGCTCGGAAGTTGCTGAGCGTCTTTTACCTAAATTCAGTCGCAGAGCAGAGGAACGTCAACAAACAATTAAATCTGTGGAAGTTGGTTCTATAGAGCAACTTCGAGAACTCGTTGAACTAGTTGCATCTGGCAAAGTAAGATGACATTTTATTAGTTTGAAAATTCGATTAACAGCTATATAAAACCCCATTTCAAATTCTGACATTTGTCTTTGTCTCTCTTTCTCTCTCTCTCTCTCTCACTCTCTATTCAGTTGGAGCCTCCGCCGCATACTGTTTTCCCAGCTGATCAAGCAAAGGAAGTGATTAGAAAACTATGTAATTCTGAAATCCAAGGAAGAGCAATTCTTCGATTCCATTCCATTGACTGAAGAAACCCTATATAAAACAAAAGAAACGAAAAGAAATCACAGAATATATATATATATATATATATATGGAAAGCCATTCAGGTCTAACGCAAGGTTTTGCTATAGTTATTTAAAATATTTAAAAGGGTCATGTCGGGGTTTAATACATAAATGCACGGATACTCTATTCTCAATTGTCCATGCATGTGTACTGGGACAGTTCTCGTTGTTCTCGGCCATTCAATTCATTATTGTTCACACATTTTTCGTCATTTATTTTAACGAAAAATCCAAATGACAATGTGAAGTGACAAAACTCAAAAAACACTATGGAAAAGGGGACAAACATTTTAGTCAACTGTTATATACGTTCGCCTATATATGATTCACCCAAATCTAATTTCACAAAATGTACTCGTGTGTGTAAGCGAGAGTTGTAACCAGTAAACATATGTTCTAATAATTATCAAGCGATTAATCCAAGATGGAGAGAATCTTCTCTTTCTGGTGTAAAAAAAAACTCTACCCGACATGGCCTAAATCTACAAAAGTACCCCGTATATATGTATATGTTTACATATTAGTTTTGTAGAATGATACTCAAAAGGCCACTCATGACAATTAACAAAATTTACATAATGCATGAAAATTATGTGGTAATAAGAAAACTTTAAGTCCCCTCCCCAAAATATTTCTAAGATATATACATATAATACATGTACATCTTGTAAAACAAAGAAACCCTTGTGAGTTATTTGAGAAGAGAAAAATCACTGTATATGCTATATGATGTATTAAATTACATATTTATATGGACGTAGCTTCCAAGGCCTAAAAAAAATCCCAACAATTTAGTTCCATTTAATTTAAGTTGAAAAGTGTATATATGTAAATTCCAACTCTTTCTCTCTGCTCATCGTAATCCTAAGTCAATTTAAGTATCAATAAAGGAAGAGAAAAGAGTATGTGAAAACTATATACATTAGACAAATATGTGCTAAAATTGAGTCACTTTTGTTATTCTGAAGTCTGCGATGTTAAAACTTTCCACTTATTTTTACGTACCTTCTGTTTATTCCAGTAATAATGAAAATATTTATATATATCTTATAAGCACTTTCCATTTTCTATTTTCAGTAAATTTTTCAGTTTTTTTCTCTCTACAAAACGTTTGTCTATATTCTATATTATTTATTTATAAATATGATTTGTTTATGATTTTGTACTGACATGAATTGTATATCAAAGGGTTTTAAATGGCTGTAGAGAGGATAAAAAATAATAATGTATACATTTACATGGATACAGGAGTAAATATACAGAGATAAAAATGAATACATAGTATACATAGGTATGTGTGTGTCTATTATACTCTCTAGATCATTGTGATTCGACAGGATTTGAGGGCGCACTTGAGAGGCTCAATAAGTTGAGACGAACGAGTGTAACTTAAAAGTATAACCGTAAAGCAGTAAACAGTACCTATATATAATATTCGAATGTTAAGAATAATAATATAGAATTTACTATTCTTAAAATAATAACGATAATAAAATTACTTACTTATTATAATTGTGTGCTCTCGAGATACATTTAGATATTATATCAATCAAAATTATATATTTTTTTGCTGTATTATAATACAGATAGTATTTTAGTTGAGTCGAAACAGCAGGAATAACAGAAACGGAGTAATAATGAAGGAAAAACTATGTATGTGAAATGTATCTGTATTATTCATTCATTGCATTCATTGCAAATGAGTAATAGGTACTAATAAAAGGCTTACATAAGTAAATCTATAGGTACCTATACCTATAATTACACAACAGTGCAAATGTGACATATAAATAAAAACAGATGTATGTATAAATTGTCCACGTGGTGGAAATTCAATCACTTTCTTACTATCGTATGCAACAGAGATAATTTAGTAGTCGCATATCATCTTATCAACTAAAAACCCATGGCAAACTCCTCCGTATATACGAAAGCATGCATATTACTAAAAAGTTTTACGGCAGAGTGTAGAGAAATAAGTCTCAACAATTCATATTTTTCAAAGGTCGCTTGACAATGCATATTTTTTTGGAAACGTGATGATAATGGAGCTT
Source organism: Gisinianus flammeolus (assembly GCA_034699125.1). NCBI lineage: Eukaryota > Metazoa > Arthropoda > Collembola > Symphypleona > Katiannidae > Gisinianus > Gisinianus flammeolus. Next base: position 61,416 of record JAIUND010000227.1, on the reverse strand, counting down.
TTTGCACTTTGTACATGAATTTTTTTGAGCACAGTAGAAATGGCATGACACTTCTTTTTGTACGACTACTGGAAATTATTAGTTGGCTAAATAGAATGGAATCTCCACCACAGTTTGTGCGTGCACACACATTTAGCTCAAATGGGTACGATATATAATATATATATTCTGTATATCATAGATAATAGGATATGGGATAATGCATTATAATGCAAGAGTATGAAAATGATATTTTTATATATCTCTAGCTGTACATAACTTGGCCAGTGGTTTTGAGCTTTGCAGAGATAAAACCAAAGGGTTAACAAAAGCGAATTTTCAAACGGATATCACTATCACTGTGGTCTTCCGGAATTCAGTTTAGCCTCATACTTTTTATACTAAGAAAATGTATACACATATTTACATTTTTATATTATATTTATTTGAACTATATATATGCTTGTATCATACAAGTTGTATGTACGTGGACGTATATGGACGTGTCGTGTACTATGACCATCCGGGAGCAGAACAAGGAAAAAATCCACTAAAATGATTTTGCTCATTGTCAGTCACTTTTCATTTGCTGATTTATTTAGTCATCATATTTTACAAACACATTTCACATGTTCACAATCTCACACTGTACATGAAAATTGTAGAAAATTGTAGAAAAATAAGTCCACTTATTTTACCAATCAACAATTCTTTTCCATTCAAATAAACACAAGAGACAAGTGAAAAAAAAATCCAACTCGTTCACAATGTGAAAACTACAAGGAGAGAAAAAGGTTTAATCTAACGGTAAAGACATAAGTACATAAATATATTTCCACCGGTTTTTCATTCTCTTTTTGTATTATAAACGTGCGTGTATCTGTACTTTCTGTACATCCATATAAATGAAATTCTCAAATCCAATAAATAATAATAAAAAAAAAAGGTCCATATCCGAATTCTTGTAATCGTAAGAATGGGAAACGGCTGATGTACAGATACATACAGCAGGGAGAATATAAGACGAGGGAGAAAAAAGAAAGAAAGGAAGAAAGAGAAAAGCGGGGAGAAGGATTTAATTGGGTGGAAATAAGATAATTAGTGTATGAAGAGACTGAAAAGAATAGTGGGTAAGGAGAGTTGAGAGTGACTTGGTAGGAAATGAAACGGGTCGATTGTTCATTTTGTTTTCTCACATAGGACAACTCTCGCTTTTCAGTAAGGACATACAGATACATACATATGTCCGTGTCCGTATGTGAGGTCCGTCGGTCGGTAGGTGTGTGCATAATGGATAAAATCCAGTGAGTCAGTTTAAAATCCATCTGAATTGATAAAGTCAACTGTAATATAATGTGAATCCAGTGCTCGTCCATGTGTGTTTGTGTGTAGGAGTAGTAGCACCAGTTAAAGTCGTCTTGGAAGCAGAATAATAATGAAAAAAAAGAAAAAGAAAAAATATGAAAAGAGTCAGCTGGGAAGAATCATGTATAATAATATTAGTCAGTATGGTCTGTCTTTGTAATATGATGAGACTCGCTCTCTCAGTATATATACTCACTTTATTTTATGCTAGTTTTGGTAAGTAGATACAAATGGAGACAGAAACAGTTGAGACAGAGAGAGAGAGAGAGAGAGAGAGAGAGAGAGAGAGGAGTAAAAGAAACAAAAAGGTGAATGAGAGAGGAAGTAGCACCAGGTGCAATAGTACAGGTAAGACGAGCACACACACACACACACACATGCACTTATGTATGTATAAGATGCGAGAGCAGTTTAACTTTTTAGCTCGTGTACTGCTGCTCCTGCTGCTCCTTCTGGGTATGGATGTGAGTACGTACTAGTATGCATGTACGTATGGATGTGATGTGATGTGATGTGGAAGGCGTTGTTTTCCAGATGCTATATCGTATGTAAGGTAAAAAGACGGTGGTGGTGGTTGTGTGTGTCGGACGGACCCCTGAAGAAAGGTGTTCCGGAAGTGGCGGCAGAGTGGTGTGGTAGTGGTATACATAGGGTATGCCAGAGTCAAAACTCTAAAAACCAAGTCGTTCCAAAAGGAGAGCTAGCTGACTACAACTACAACTACACGCTCACAGTCTTCACTGTCCAAGCACCACACTCATGCTACTCTTGCACATACATACACTACACATACACAGTTCTAACTTCTAACACACACTCTTTCGTTTCATTCGTTCGTTTGCTCGCTCGTTCTTTCGTCGTAGATATACTCACCGCCGTCTTTTACATTTGGATTCATTCGACTTTGGCATTTTGTGTGCCTCCTTGCGAAAAAAAAGAAGTCTGCCTGTTCTGTTTTGTGTGTGTGTGTGTGTGTTCGTTTGGTTGGCTGGTTGGTTGGTGGGTTAGAGTGTGCTTTGAGTTTTGCAGTGAGTTTCTCAGTGCTCGTGCCAGAGAGTAGTTGCAAACACTCGTGTCCTGTGCACAGTCGGCAGGAATTTATGACTGTGAGAGGAGAGCAAGCGTGGACTGGAGAAAGTAGTAGTATTAGTGAGTTTCTTTCGTCTTCTCCACACACGAAACACATACACTCTCGCGCTCTCTCCCATCCGAGTCAGAGTCTCTCAACATATATAGACAGAGTGTGGAGTCTCCAAAAACTTCAGTTGCAAGAGATCAATCGTACTTGACGAGCTCAGTGTGCGTGCGAGCGCCGGAACGGCATCTCAGATCTTGCTCGTCGCGCTGCACTTTCTCTTATAATATATATTTTTCAATCATTACGACAACACATTCACGACTCACACCACACATCTGCGGATTTTTTGATCCAAGTCCACGTTTTTTCAACAAAAAAAAATCACAAAAAAATCAGGCTCACTCTCGCACACACTTACAAAGAAACTCACACATCTTCACTCTCCCACGTCTCTATACACACAAACACCACCTCAGACACACCGAATCCTTCTCCTATATATTCCTCTCTCTCCCTATACCACTCTCTTTCCCCCCTCCAACGAAAAAAAAAAACTCCCAGAAAACATTTTTATCCACACAATCAAATCAAAATAAAAAATCCTTTTCCAACCCATCATCGAAATTCCTCATGCAATTTCCCTCTCATTCCCGTTCATCGTCATCCATAATCCTGTCCATTCCCACCACCGTGTGTGTACAGCGAAAGTAAATTTTCTAAGAAGAAGCCTTAATTTTTCTGGAACATCTGAAAAAAAAAAGAAATCAACAAATATATAGAATTCTACAATAAAAAACCAAACGAACTAACATGATTTCCATGTACTAAACTCAACTGAACGACGAAAGAAAGAAAGGAAAGGAAACAAGTCTACGGACAAGTGGAGGAACCATCGTACCATCGTGTCATGCTGATTTAAGCATTCTCACAATTATCAACTAATACATATCATAAAATACCTGCCTGAATTCAAAAGGAAATACTATCTGTATTTCCTGCCTTGCAGAGTTAAAGGATACACAATACAATATCACGTATAAATATATATATATATTATATATATATATATTATTGTCTGTGTATCTCTGTTGCCTTCTGACTTCAATTCTTCATTCTCCCTCTCAAATATCCTACTACTGTATATGTATTATGTACTTACTTTACAAGTTAGTTGTCATTCATACAGTCAATTCATCTGGATGGAATTCACTTGGTGCCTCAAATTCTAACTAAATACAAAGAAGAGAAAATAAAAACAAACAAAAAAAATCAAAACTCTATATCAATTGTCAAAGTTGTGTACACAATTAAATGCAAAAAAATCTACACACAACGAAAATTCACATATAGTAAATAAACTAACAAGAGTAAAAGAAACTGAAATCAGTGTCCATTCAATACCAAAACAAGAATATTGAAATATATATAAAAAAACAGGCTGTTGTTGTAAAATAATAATTGTCACAGCACTGCCTTTTCATTTCCATCAACAAAGGTTTGTGATTTCGATTTTCCCTTTAATATTTAATAATAATTTCGTTTCCTTATTTTCTTCATATTGTTCGTATAGTAAGTAAGTAAGTAGTTTGAAAAGGGTTGATTGTGTTCTTCAATTCATATACATGTAAAATTAAAAGATTTTGAGGTCAGGAAAAATGAATGGAATTGTTCATGTGTGTAAGTATTTAATATCGTTCATGGAATATAGAATGTGTCGAATAGTTTTTCGTTAGTGTTGTTGGCGGGAAGTTTTTTGGTTGTGTTAAAGTTGATTTCCGGTCTAAAAGCCAGGTGTGTCGGACTTAAGTAGCTTTCATTTTTTTTAGACATATTTTGGGGAGAGCATTTGGCAAACGGTAGTCGCGTGGCCGTTCCATAACTGGACGTCAGACTGCTCACTATTAAACTTTAGTGAAAGGTGTGTGTGTGTGTGTGCAGTGTGTGTTCGTGTAAGAGTAAGATATACCTATGCATCATTCATTTCATGTATATGGTACTTTTCCCCCTTATATTGTATACATTGTAGAATATATGGACACACTCACTACTTTTATATCTCTTTAAACTGGGTCTGTTGTTTACTTGCTTGGCCATTCGAGATAAGTTCCAGTCCCATATGTACAGATATGTACACACTTTTCCCAACATGCGAGCTCGGACAGAAAACGAAAATGAAAACAGAAAAAGTAAAAGAAGGGTTATGTGTTTTTTTTCTTCAAAAAAAGCAGGGTATTTCTCATATTCTTGTATGTACCGATACTTTATGTATGTACAGTTACAGTTACAGTTAAAGTTACAGCACTACACAAGTTGATAGAAATGCCTCATGAAAACTTTTAGAGTTTGAAGTGTATACTGCGGTAGTACAGAATACAGATAGGTATATACATGGAAGGTAGTTTAGACATATTAGGAGTTTGCATTCTCTCTCTCTCTCTCTCTCTCTTTCCCTATACCTTTAGTATATATTGACTTGGTTTTGTTGTTTCTCTCTGTCGTTTGTGTAGAACAGCGCAAGTTTTGTGGTGCCCCTATCATCAATTCGTGCCTTGATTGCGATTACGTGTATTAGATTATCATGACGATTTCTCCTGTTCCTTGTTTTCCCTGGGACAATCGTCCTGTTTTATGTACATTCTACTTACAATAGGCCCAGCGCATATTTCCAACTCCAACCAATGTATAAAATATTATCAAAAATATATATGTATACATATATGTATATCCTTTTACTGCAGCAGCATCTGGAACATATTCCACTTTACAATTTCTATTTTCTCTGTATCTGTATATATATATATATATATATCCCTTAAAAACATCACAGTTTCACTCACCGTGATTATTTTCTCGAGTAACTTTTCCCTCTGTTTCTCTCTCTCTCTCTCTCTGTTTGTGTGTGTGTGTGTGTGTGTGTCGGTGTACAAGTCTAACCTTTATCCATCCGTTTTCCGTTTTTCGGTTTTTCCTCATATAAATCTGTACAGATATACAATAGTTAGCTAGGACTAGTTTCATTACGTGTATGCACAAAAGCACACACACATATAGCGTACACATATCTTTTTCCAAACCAATTTTTTTAATCAATATAGAACTGGGTAAGGTGGTCTGCTCTGGTCAGACTCTGAATTCACTCACATTCATTTTCATGTAGGTACAACGGTACAAGCGAGAAAGAGAAAGAGAGAGAAGTCTCTCGAGCAACTTGGGTTTTCCTCGCTGTACTTTTTCCTAGGTGTGCCGTGTACAAGTTTTGAGTACACTCTGACCGGGAAAGTGTATTAATGACACGCAGTGTCTTATACCGTGTAAATTATGCATGCTCAGATCTAAATTGTAGTCAGGGAATCAGGGAAAAATTTTCAAGAGAGAGAGAGAGAGAGGAATTGTGTTCACGAACTTTCTTTCTCTCTCTCTCTCTCCCTTTCTCTCCACCCGAATCCTAACTTTGTACTGGTGTTTTCATTTGAAACACTTTCAGAGATATATATTTTCAAGTTTATTCTAATTCTATATCTGTAGAGTTCCCAACTCCTCAAACGAAAATTACATACTTTCTTGGAGTTTTGGACAGAGGAGCAATGAGCAATAGAAAATCGTACACGAATGAATTCCTTTTGAATTACATAAAGTTTATAGTTGAGTTTAACTCTCCACGTTTTTCGTGACTCAAATAAAAGTGTATGGCCGTAAATAAGTACTCAATGTGAATGGCAAATGAGAGAATGAGCGTCCACAATTTCCTTTGGTAGTTCCTATGTAAATTCATAAGTAAAGTTGGAGGAAATGACAAATTATCTTTCTGTCTCCAGTCTCCGGTTTATATTCATATTCACACAAAATACTCGTCACCTTTCCCAAAATTACAATTAAAATAAAATTCAGACATGATTATAATTATGGGCCGACAACGAATAATTAATTAAATGTGTATGTGTGGAGTTTGTTACTCGAAAAAGTCTTTGTTGTGATGAGGATTGAAAGTAATTCGAGATGTGGAATTGTAGATTCAAAAAGTTTGTATTATGGCTGAAAATAATTTATTAGTTTCTGAATTGAGATGAGATTGTAGAAATACACAGATTAAATTTGTCAAAGGTAAATAGTAAAATAAATATGTAAGTTTGTAGAAAGTAGAAATCCAAAGGTAGATTTGAAATTGTGGACAGGAGTTGTATACTTACTGTAGTGATTGTGAGGAGTCGAGTCCGTGGTTATAGATAGTTGAGACTGACGACGACGATGAGAACGCATGGCTGCCACCTTGTCCTTTGTGTGTGTGTGTATTTGTGTGTTTGCCATGTATCTGAAAATTGGTTCAGAGAAACGGGATTGTTCTATGACTATGACTCGTCCGTCCATGGACGGAGAAAAATGTTTGATCAATGAAATGATGCTCCACACACAACACGTGGGGTTCTACAAAATGCTATCTTTTTAATACCAGGGCCAAATTATCTCCCTGCGTAAACACACTGAATTTAGGAAATTGCTCAAGAGACGTTCGACCAGAGAAAAGGAGAATATTTCCTCTCTCTCGTCAGTATTCATACGTGACCACAGTTCGTCAGTTAGTCGACTACAGCTCGGCTCATCATCATTCAATTTTTTCCTATCATCATCAAAGTGCAAAACATTTTCCTAATCCTAAGTAAATCCATCAAGTTTCGTTGGGTAAAAAGCGCCAAAAAAACGGAAAATACTCCTAAATTATACAGAGAGAGCGAGAGAGAGAAAGAGGAAAAAAATAGTTGAATTTGATTCGGGTAGATTTCCTGTGATAATGTCCCAGGAAGTACATTTGACTGTCATTGCCATTGTTTATTTGTCGCTGTAGATTTGGTTGTAGTAACGTAACAGTGGCAGTGGCAGACGAAGCGGTTTCAAACAAAGTGTATTTACAGTGGTGCATGTTCAGTGTGCACTCATTCGACTATATATCTGTTAATATCCTACATATATGACTCGAGTCGGTGTGTGTATTTGTGTATAACACCATAAACCATAAAGAGAAAGAACGCAGAGAAGACAAGAGAAGGGAAAAAACAGAAACCCTAGTCAGAGAGAGAGAGAGAGAGAGCAGCTATAGTGAGGGTCAGTGCAAAAATAATGAAATAATGAAATGTGCGTTGGAGGGTTTAGCATTCATGGTATTTTTTCCCCGTTTCGTTTCACATATAAGATATGTACCTAGGTATATATAATAAAATTTATATAAATTTATAAGAGGTGAAGTGAAGTCCACCCCTAAATGAGATCCCTGTAGTGTAAATGTAGACCACAATGTTTCTATCGTATATATATATATATCATGTTTGTTTGAGTGAATGTGAGTGAATGTGAGTGTGTGACCATTACCATTATAATATGACTACATATGAAATATATATAACTAGGCTACTTACGTGCACTGATACTTAATTTACTCGTAGCGAGGTTCAGTCAGTAATTTTTACCTATGGTTTTTCATCATCCAGGTTGATTCATTCATCAACAATCGGTCGGGTTGTGGTCTCACAATTCAACGCTCCCTGTCCTCACAAACAACAACAATAAACAGCAGCACAAAGTGCTCCCATCCCATCACAATCAAGGATTAATAATCTAATCGGAATTAATATTAATAGTAATAGCAATAATTAATTCAGCAACAACAATAAAAACGAGGATCGGGTGGACTGCGCAGAGTGCATCTGATCAAATAGCAGTCTTTTATAAATATCAAGACTTGAAGATAAAACTCAATCAATCAAACAAGTAAATAAAAAAACAAGAGACTTTTTGTTTTTGTACACACATATATTGGATTTGTCAGTGTTTTCACTTGGAATTGGAACCTGTGATTTTGCTGCAATGGATACTCCAAGCGCTTTGAGTCAATCGATGGATTCCGTGAACACGGCCACAGAAGACGAGGTGAGTTCTCCAATTCAATATTCAATATCCAATACATATATTATCCATCAATTAATTACACTGTGGTTCTCATCGTCTGCATACAATCTGTACTGTCTTGCCATTTGCATACAAACAAAAATTCCATTCATTTACACTCGTGTAAAAAGGAAATAAAGTTGAAAGGAAACTTGTCAAATTGCATTTGCATTTCGCTCGTCATGAACAAAAAGAAGTTTGGATTTTAAAATCCTCGAGAATTCAAAACTTCCAACTACACACAGCAATAATTTACAAATTTAGTTGTTGTAAACCAAATGCTTTTGCATTTTGTGCATCAAGACTGAACTCTACATTGAAACTGTCAAAAGGATTTGTCATTGGAGCAAATGCAAATGCAAATACATACTCACAATCAGTTACTCACCAAACGAACAGATTTGCTGCAATGATACGTAAAAACAAAACGTAGTTGGATGTGTTGTGTATAGGTACATGTGAAATCTGAATCAGTGTGGAGTGGAGAGGAAACATTAGAATATTCCATAATGTTTAATGTACCTACTGACAACGTTCAGAGTGACTAAGTGCCTTTAAAGTTTAACTTGGTAATACTGACTGCATGTGTACTTAATGGTGTTCCGTTTTTTTCCCTCTTGTCTTTTGTGTTTTTACATTTTTCCCTTCTTTCTGTGTCTATGTTTCTATGTTTTCCGTGTGTTTTTGCTCTGAACTTATGAGGGAATTGAAGAGTTACAGATGTATATAACTTATCCTTTATCCTTTATCCTACCTGTGCACGCCACGTACCTTTCTCACCTTCCAAATGATGATGATGGTGACTACTTTTAGGTAACTCACTCACGTACCTCTACCTTCTACATTTTTTGGGCCAGATCTCTCTATAATATTCTCTATGTAAACTCTGTGTGTGCATGTGTGATTGTTGTGTGTGGGGAGAAGGAGAAGATGAAGATGAAGACGAAAGACGACGAGGAGAGAAAAACAGTAATTTGCCATGAAATCTCAAGTTAGTTAGAACATATTTTGCCCCCATTCGTGTAACTTGGACTTTTAAGAGTCGTCATGGTTTACTACACTACTGACTTTGATAATCTTTCCAACCTGAAAACTCCGTTGACCCGTAATCGGCAATCGTATTCCTAGTTCCCGAGTTCATTCCGCTATTCTCCCTTCATTATATTATTATCATCTTGTACGAAAATATGCGATAAGATACGACACGATGCGATAATTTTTATTACATATTATTATGACGGCAGGAATAATGCAGGAAACAGAACATGGAAAAAATCTGCTTAATAGACGCAATTTTTTATCATCTCTCTCTCTCTCTCCCTTTAAAAATTTTTGCTCAAATCTCAGCATGCGTTATTCAAATCACAAGTTGAGTTGAAAATGTGAAATGCCGAAATTTCAAGTGATGACGTGTGAACTCTTGTGTGAATGCACTCAGAACTCGGGAAACTTTAACACAAAGTATCAAAAAAATCTCGAACTCACTCGCACATGAATGGCATCCAACTAAATAGGTACTCCTTTGCCTCATGCACACAAATCTGTGTGCAGTTTCCATCCATATACGAGTACATATACATATGTGAATTGTGAGGACTCGAGTCCTCACAATTCACATATATGGAAACTCAAACTTTTTAATAGAATCCAAAGTTTTTTGTTGAAATAATGAACTCGGTACTTTATCATATTCATATTCATATTCACTCACATTCATTTCATACTCATATCCATATCATTATAATTAATATACCGTATACATAATGTACGTACCATCACGCTTTACACTGTGTAAGCAGAGTAAGCACACATTTCACAAAAAAATACAAATATTTTATATATTACTTACAACAATTGACTTGATTTGATTTGATCTGATTCAATGCCTGGAATTCCTATAGTATTTATGTATATTTGATATCGACCACCATAAATTATTATGGAATCATTTGAGTCACTGGAGTCGGATTTTGACGGGAATCCGGAATGCTTCAACATCATAAAGACATTAAATCCAGTAGATTTATCTGGACGACCAAAACAACAGAAATGCTGAGCATGCAACTACAACTATGTCTACAACTACCTGTGCATTCCTTGTAATGTACATACATAAAGCGAGTGCTTATCAAATTACTTGTACATATTGAATTTTCTGTCTATGTCGAGTTGTGGACTTCAAGTTACATCAAGTAAATGGAAACATAAGTAAAGTTAGGGAAAATGGAGGAGAGTAGATTTGGTCTCTCTCTCTCTCTTTCTCTCTCTCTCTCTCGAAAGTAGTATCATAACAATCGTTTAAATTGTGTCGTAGTTTGTCTAGTATCATCCATATAGAAATCGAGGAGTTTTTGCATGCAACATGTGTTGCCGCCTCCCTAGTCGTTCGTAACTACATAGTAGTAGTCTCTCCGTCCTAGAGTAAAGTAATAAATACTAAAACTAAAACTATGGTTTTCATCTTCATGTACTGAGCGTCGTCAAATGCCGTTTCATTTCCGTAAGGTGAAATAAATGTACAAAACAAAATTGTTTGGTTTGTTGTTGTGGGTGACCTGGAATATATCGTACTGATATTCAACGAGACGATACAAGAAGTATTTTGAGAGAGAGAGAGAGAATAGCGAATTCAAGTACTACATTTATTTCATACATGTAATATCTATCTGAGTGTTTTTTATGTGTGTGTGTACAAATAACAAATAATATAAAGGATGGGTAGGGCCTGGCTTCTCTACAGCGGAACATTATGCCCCAGAACACACAGCGTGTATAATGATAATGATGATTCAAGCGAGAGAGACAGTCAGAGAGAGAGAGAGAGAGAGAGATGGAGATGGGAGAGAGATGAACATTACTTACGTGCAATAGTAATCAGCATATGTGAAAAGTAGTGTGGAAGTGAAAAGTCTGGAAGCTAATAGTATTAACTATTGTGACTGCTCCCTATGCATATTCATTACTTTTGCTCGGGCACAATTATATTTCATTTTTTGTCTCCTTCTTTCCAACATATTATATATTTTTGGTTGGTCACATCCCATCCCATCGCATCGCATACGAATGTCGTCCTCGACTATTTTGCCACAGAGCAATCTAAATCTAAATGCCTCCATGGGTGACTACATGTCATAGACTATGTCAGTTTTTTACCACCGGCATCCTACGTGTGTGTGTGAGTGTGTGTGTGTGTGCGTTTGTACCTGTACAGAGAGTACAGAGAGTGAGGGAGTGGGGTGCCAAGTTACCATGTTCATGAAGTGGTGCACACATATACCCACATTACATTATTCTCTCTCTCTCTCTCTCTCTCTGTCTCTTTTCTACTAGTAGAGCTGTTTGTGTACTTACCACCAAATGGTTTTGGCCCGAAGCCATCCTTATTAACAATGCTTCTTCTGTCCTCTGATGCAAGCTATATACAGATAGTAGTACGCTTACGTTTATCCAAACATAATGTAATGATGGAAGTGAATGTACAGAGACAGACAGACAGAGTGCCGTCTATGTACTGGAGATATCTTTCACAGATGTTATCACATCATGTACGAATAGTCATACAACGCACATACACAACGACAAATGCACCAAAACACCACAGACAGAGTAGTAAGAGAACGGGCAACTTATACAGGTGAGATGTGCAGAAATGTGTGAGATATATAATTGCTTTGGGCTCGTGCTCAAATGATAAGCAGGAGCAGTCTCTTCCTCTCTCTCTCTCCCTCTCTCTACAACTCATGTACACATCCACATAAACAGTACAAACACAATAAAAGAAAAGGACCTTTCTTTCCCATCGGCTTTTTCCTGTACTCAACACAAATACAAAAAAAAATACAATGAACAGAGCAATACTTGTTAATTTCGTACTCATCGTCAGTACTGAGTATAGCGATAGACTGGATGACTCTCCGGAAATGGATCTAATCTCAAGTTGTCAGTTTGTATTATTTTGGTTTCTGGTCCATTATCATTTTACCATTTTACATTTTACTGTATGGAAATCCACATTGACTTTAGTCTCACTTTTTCTCCTTTTCTTTCAGATTTACTCTGCCACACGACAAACGAAAAATATGACAGACCTTTGTAGGTCCAGTTAAAGGCTTTGAGTTGCTTAACTGATTTAAATGATGACTATTGTTACTATTTAGGAAATTACTTGAAGAGACGGAGAGAGAGAGAGAGAGAGAGAGAGAGCATCATTACAATGGGGAAGGAAACGGAAAGGAAAAGAGTCTGTGATGGATGACATGATGTAGGAGAAGAAAGAGGAGGAGGAGAAGGGAGAATTGGATTTTATCTTGAATATTACCTACCTTTCTGATGGTTTATCTTATTGTACAAGTTTTTCGTGAATTGGATTGGAAATTAGAACGTAGGTTGTGTTGTGTTATGTGATGTTGTTGTAGAGTATGGGTAAATGACAGGATAGGCTGAGTGAATCCAAGGGAATCCAGTCGAACTTCCGCTCACACTCCCGTGGTTTTCTGATACCTATCCCCAAATCCCCAGTACATAGTTACATGTACAATATATTCACAACGTAATAGTCCATATCCATACTTTTCCCCCTTCCAAAAAATAAAAAACTAACTCTCATTCTCTCATTCTCTCGCTCTCAATACATTTCACTAATTTTTCTTTTAAATTTTGGACATTGAGATGTTCACCATGATTCCTCTATTCTATCTACATTTTTAACTACTATTATTATTACGTTCTCTCTCTCTCTTTCTCTCTCTCTCTTCTACACACACACACACACACGTTTTCTCCTGTACAATTGAATACTTTTCTCAATAAAATTATCTCTTTGTCGACAAAACTTTGGGACGCTATAAAAACAAAACTTGCCTATACACAAACACAAACAGAGACATGAACGGACACATAATCCTGTATGAAAATTACAGGCCATATATGAAATGAAGGCTTCTTATTTACACAGTGTCGATGGTATGCTCTTATTCCACAGTATATTGGCACTACAGTATAATATAGTATATACATATTATCATAATCATATCCATCGACCCATCATATTGAGGATTTCGGGTAATTTTGTTCCATTTAAAACGACAAAGGAAACTTTCCTTGATATGTAATAGTACTCCCCAAAGTTCACAATAGAAATTATATACCTCTTGTAGAATATGAGAAATTATACTTGAGAAATTATCGATTTCGTCATCATCATATATTTTGATAGTATTATTATTGGCAATAAATAAAAAGTTGTACACATTTTATCTGTGTTGGGAATGGAATGTTCTCATTAGAATGGAATTTTTTTGAAAATAGAGGCATTCTGTTTGCCATCAAAATTTTGACTCACGTTAACTATTATTGAATATTCCATGCGCTATTTGATATTTGTTGGTGATTAGTAGAGAAATATAGAGAGAGACTGTCTAATGGCGATAAATATACAATCGACATGGCGATGGGACAGAGAGAGAGAGAGAGAGAGCAGCCCAGGTATTTTGAGAATTTATGAGACATTTACTTCAAGTATGATATTTCTCGTTTAGATATATTTCAAGTTGAACAATGAGAGAGAGAGAGAGAGACAGAGAGTGGATTGGATTGGGAAAGGGAAATATGGACGTTATACAACGTGTACACTTATCCTTTATGTACAACATTAATGTTTAATTGGAGAGTCAAGAGACAGGATGGCAGAATCGAATGGAAGGTTGGAGACATAAATATGGCAATTATTCCATAGAGAAGGTATATGTAGAAGGCAGACGTACACACACATTCACACAGCTTTGTGAAGGGTTAACTAAAGGAATTGGAATTACTAAAGGAATGTGCGACAGAGAGAGAGAGAGAGAGAGAGAGAACTTTTCTCTATCAGAATATTCTGTATTTTCCATGTACACTGTGCAGCATGTAATATCAAATATGTAATATGCATGAGTGTTGTCAAAATCTCATTGATAATTTCATATAGAGAGAGAGAGAGAGTATGGAATGGAAGCGGTGAAATTGTTGTTGGGGCTGAGATACGGAAAATATTAATGGAGCTTAAATATCTATTCCTCCCTAATGCGGAGAATTTAATGATGGGATATTCCCGTAATCCCCATTGGTGTTCATCAGCCTTGTAGGGTGTGTGTGTTGCTTTTAACTTTGGTGTCCCTCTTCGTTCCTAAACTTTATTTTCTTATTGTTATTATTATTACTGTTTTCCGCTCTCCTGTCAAACCGTACACACACACACACACATATACAGTACGAACAAAGAATAGCAAATGCGATCCACTTGACTACCTATGTATACAGAGCGGAGAGAGAAAGAGAGAGAGATGGAGGAGGACTCAGACCTTTAAAAAAGGAAAACATTTTATAAAATGTCCTCTGCTGATGTCTCTCCTCTCTCTCTCTATGTACTCAATTCATATATATTCGCACACAACTCACTCAGTCACTCACTGAATATTGGGATTGGTGGGTTATTTAATATTTACATAGTGCGACCTGCCATGAGTAACTTTGCCATTTTCTTCTAGAGGAAAAACTTGAGACAACAACAATTTACAATTTACAAAACTCTCATGCTTCCAAAGTAAGTTCGTCGTCGTCAATATAAAAAAGATAAATGTGTGTGTCTTTGATATATATTAAAAGAGTTTATTTGTAGAGAGTGACGTTTTGTTGGACAAACGGAATGGAGAAGGACGACAAACAATCGAATGTACAGTATATGTAGGAAAAGTAGAAATGAGACAGTTAAAGTCCATGATGCCAATGTCCATTTTTTTATTCTCTGTTCAAAGTCTTTTTTACATTTAGTCGAGAGAGAAAGAGAATGCAAAGTTTACACGTGTAAGGACGACAATTTAGTTTACGTTTCAGTACATTTTTGTGTACACGGTATACCTACATTAATACATTTAAATGCGCCATGTATAAACTGTAGGTAACAGAATGAATGTGCTCTCAAATGTCCACGTATTGATAGTTTTCCCCTCCTGCAATTCTTTAAAAGTTTAATAAGATTGTTGTGTATTGTGTACTTGAGGAATTGAAGCTCGATGAATTTATTATTTATGGCCAAGACGGCCGGCAGTCGAAACTCCAAAGAGAGAGAGAGAAAGAGAGACATATGTACTGATATAATAATGTACTGATAGAAAAGAGAGCATAAATATCATTTTGTTTGCTTGCTTGTTCTATATTTTGTGAATTTCTTTTGACTTTGGCTCGACTCCTTCTAAACTTGGACTTTGTCATGTTTTCTCTCTTTCTCTCTTTTTGCTTACCTAAGCAAATTTATTCTGAAGTAATATTTCAAGAATTTACACGCCATGAAAATGTTTCGTTATTTCTCATGCAAACTCTCCGTTATTTTTTTTTATATACTTCAAACAGTGTGAGTACATATTTCATCAGTTTACACAGGAAAACATACATTTTAAGCATTTTTTTTTATTACTACCGTGTCTTATTACTTATTCAAAAAATGGACAGTTTTTTTATTTTTTCCCCTTTCTTCTTACATCTTTTTCTGAGAGTATAGTACAGATATTTATGTAATGTTTGTAATGGATCACGATTGACGATTCACCAACAAAAAAACTTGATCAACTAATGGATTCTCTCCAACCATTCAATTCAATTTAAATATATAAAGATGTTCTTTTCATTTGAATTCAGATTGAATGTTGAATTGATCCGTGTCATATTTCATGAAGAAATTGATGTATTTTTAAATAGACAAGTTATGGAATGGCGAATGAAACTAATCGTAGACTGAACTCTGAACATGACATTTTTCCATGAGGCATAAGGGCATGGCTCTGTGTATATAGCTAATACCTGCTGAGGAGTATGTTGCCGAGGAGAAAGGATTCACGAATAAAAAAAAGGAGTTGTTGTAAAGGTTATGCATATATCTGTACATATATATCTGTAGAATACGGGGGTAAGCTTTTGTTATTTTTATCTGACATCGTGACTCGTGAGTTTGTTGGACTGCAAAAATCTGAGAATTAGATTATATAGTTACAATGTCCTCATACTTAATACGTATATACAGATACGTATATTGCACATGAAATGGAAGTGTAGAAATTTAAAAAGAAATATAAAAGAAGGAGTTAGTCAAATACCTCAAGCTATAATTACTTACGGTGTCTTTCTCTGTTGGTTGAATGGATATAAAGTGGGAGAGGAGAAAAGAGAAGGGTAGTTCGTCGAGTAGTGGATTGCTTTTGTTATCATGAGGACTTTAAGTACTACCAGCTATAAATGTCTATTGTATAAGTAAGGATGAGAGAGAGAGAGAGGAGAAAGATCTTCGAGGCCAGAACATTTTGAGAATTTTGTGTGTAAAAAGTTCTATTCCTCGCATGGCTCATTTTTGAAGGATCCCAATCTTATGTAATCCATCGTAATCCAGTCTTCGTCTCACATTTACTCGAAGACTTGAGCTGTGAGTCTCGATTTGCATCACTGCATGTATAATAAGACGGAAAGTTAAGACGGTTCTGCAACATGCACACAAATATCGTATGTTATTATCGTACTCCACGCTCATTCATTTTTACATTCATATTCATATACGGATATGACAAACAGAGTTTGGGTCGATGTCGATGATGGAGGAAGAGAAGAAAACAATTGGACTCTTGTATTTTTTCCGCCCGAATAAAACCGTTGACATTAAAATGTGTGTGTGTGTGTTGTTTGTGTGGTGTTCTGCTGTGTATATTGTGTGTGTGTTGTGTTTGTTGTGTGGACTACTCTGTTTTTTTCTTGAAAGAGGTCATTTAATTTAAATGTCCCCTGGGTGAAGTTTTCCTTCTGCTAATTCATTTCAAGTACACTTAGAGGTCTCCAGAGGTTGATGGCTAGATTTTTGTTTTCCACTGTTGTTTTTTCTCCAGCTCCTTTTCTTTTTTACTTTCTTTCTTTCCTTTCTTTTCTCTCTTCACTCGAAAATAAACGCGATTCAATCCGGCTCCCGGACTTACCTCAGATTTACGGTCATTTCTTCTTCTTCTTCTCCAGTCAAGGAGCCAAGTTACACACTCACACACACACATACACACACAGAGTCGAGCGAGTCATAACGGCTCTAGTTTTTTTGTAGATAACAAAAATAAATTGTTTTGTATTGCATTCCATTTTGCATTATAGAGGAGGAGAAAGAACGAGAGAGAAAGAAAGAAAGTAGAACTGTCGCACTATGAAATTCTTCGAGCAATGACTGCTGCTACTGCTGCCCGCTCCATGAACTTTTGCTCCATTGCCATACGACAAAATATATACATACGCGTGGTATATGCACATATCATATAGAATATTAACTGTGCTCAAATGTTAACCGTGGAATTTACTGGAGAAGTGGAAATGTTGCGCAATATTCAAACTTACTTGTATGTATTGTATAGGTATAGAAGCGTATTAGAGAATCTAGAATCTGTATAGAACCCCAAAACATGGTTGGTTGGTTGGTTGGTGGAATTTATTACAAAGAACATACATAAATACAGTAGTCACACAAAATGTCAAGTTGAAAGGCAAAAGGGAAAAACAGTGGAAAGAAAACGAATTTACTAATTCAAAGTTTTGGAATTGAGAATTGAGAATTGAGAATTTCGGGTTGTGGATGTCTTTAGTCTTTGAGTTACTCGACACTTTGGAGTATTAATCGGCTGATTGAATTCTTTGATGAATTGTTGGTTCCATATTGGAAAATGATGATGATGATGACGATGACTCAATTTATTATTATTATGTACAGTTTTCTTCATCCTCTCCTCTGTACTGACAAACACACATCTGCTATCTCTCTCTCTCTCTCCAAATACTATCATGTGTAAACAAATATTAGTTTGGTTACATTAAATGACTTTGAAAGTGGTTTCCAACCATCCAATCATCTCTCGTGCAAATGCAGACACAGAGAGACAAACATATACTGTAAATATAAGTATAAAAATAATTGGAGGAAACCGCATGGATGATGATGATGATGATGATGATTCACACTAGACATGTTTCCATATAATATGCATCAAATACCTAAATAAAACATAAACTAATAATATTTTACAGTGTCGACGACTACTGATCTGATAATTCCCATCTACATTTACATGAACTGCGATCAAGATGAAAAATATCAGTATTGAACAGTGAAAATGGGTGTATTGGATATGATGGGGAGCGTTTCCATCTTGTTTCTCTCTCTCTCTCTCTCTGAGTATGATGATCGTGATCGTGGACGTACTTCTTGAGCCTTTAGTAGACCATAAAGCCCATTACGGTAACATGTAATAACATGTCATAGACATGGACTTTGTGGGAAATTCTACTTGGGAAATTCTGATGATTTGACTTGACGGATTTATTTGTGTAGTTTGAGGAGGAGACAGGTAGCTTTTAACATTTATTTTGATGATACAAACTGTAAATATGGGAGTGTGGATCCCTCCCATTTCAACAAACACACATACACATACACAGGTATAGCTTAAGTAGCTACACACATAACTATATGGCTCACATTTTGATGGAGATTGTCGGAAACTACGAGATTAAATTGAAGGAAAAAGAATTTCACCTTTCCCTTCAACAACATCTAGCAAAGTTTTTTTCCTCTTTTTTTTGGCAATGCCATAAAAATGAAAATATCTCATAATATATAAAATTCTTTAAATTCCCCTTTCGTTTTTTACATGGAATCATAAAAATGAGTAAAGGAAATGTTGTCCGTCCAATGTTCGTCCCTTAAGTGTACACATAAATGAATTGCCCTGTAGAGTTGAGTCGTCCCTTGAAAAAAAGGATTTTAAGCAATTTGAACAAGAGTGAAAACTCAGAACGCTATATGTATGTATACATAGGAGGAAGAGGAAGAGAAGCCCTGTGAAGATGAAAAGAGGAAAAAGCTGACATGCTACAAAGTTCACCAGCGATTTGACATGTTTACACATCCACATCACATCCAAACTCTCATTCTATTGCAACTTCTAAATGCAATACACAATTTAGCTTCACTGGAAGATGAAAAAAATCATCAAAACCGAACCAACATCCATTCGTCTCTATCCCAAAACTGGAGTCTCCTGTAATCAATATGCCATGTCGATCGTATGTTTCCTCCAGCTCATACATACAGATACATATCTACACTCTACACACATCACACACCATGTACCTACAATCGTACATGTACGGAAATGTACGTGTCTAAACACATTCTCTATCGTCCTTAATAGCATCCGCATTTTCTCCGTTTGAACTTTACTTGGAAAAACGGAGAGAGAGGAAAAAAAACACAAGACAAATAGATGGCTTTCCCTTTCAGAAAAACTTTTAAAAAACGATAAGTGTAAATGATTTAATTATTTTTCCCCACCTCCACACACACACACACACATACACATTCACACACACACAAACACACAACCACAGTTTTTTACCCCTTTGAAAGTTTTCTCTTCATTTAATCCTGTACATTTGAGATTTGAGCCGGTGGCTATGAAAATCTACACTTCCCAAAGACAATGATACCAGAAATTGTACAGACAGAGTTTTGAGAATGCTCAAGGAAGGAAAAAGAAGGGAAATCTTATTTGTATTCAGTTCTTTATCCAAATGTAGTTTAGTTTAATCTTTGGTTGATGAAAAAAGGAGTTTGTGTAGTCAGATGATTGAACGTGGAATGAATTTTGAGAATGAGAATAAGAGAGAGAGGGGGGAGGGGTAAAAGACTGGAGGGTAAAGTCAAAGTGAAAGTAAGAGAGTTTATAAAATGTCATAAATGTTTATTAACCGGAGAATGCAGAATGTACAGAATGTACAGATTGAACGCAGAAAACATGACCGAGAAGTGTATATGTGACCATGATTCATTTGTACATGGGTTTTAGGTGGGTAATTATAATGAAATAAATGGGACAGTGTGCACTGCACAAAGGTGGAATCTGTGGATTTGGATTTGGGTGCTTGTCAGAGTTTACCTAGAGTTTAGACGAAAATCGCACATGCATTGCATGTATGTATATACAAGTTAGATACCTATATACGTAGGAAATGCAGGCGATCTGCAAATGAAACTGTAATGAGTTGATACTTTGATACAGAGACGACGGAGTATGAAAAGCTGGGTATATGTGTAGAGTTAAAAGTATAATTACGTAAGCCATCAAGCCAGAGGGGATATGTGAATTATTATTTGTATTTCAACACATTTGCATTGATGGTTCGATGGATCCAATGAGTGCATGAGAGAGAGAAGAGAGAAGAGAGAGGAGAGAGAGAGAGGGACAAAAAAAGGAGTTTTAGTGTAGCGGCTTTTTTATGTTCATCATAATGTTGGGGGTTAGTGTATGTATGTGCATACCTGCATAACACAGTAATACACACAAACGTACACATGAGAGATGTATAGGAGAGCGGAAGCTGTCATGGACCCTCCGCCCTCTCAACGGAAACAGATGAACGACCGCACCCCTTTTGGCCCAGTCTGTGATATTTTCTGCCTATTCCGGTACCTACATTATCCCTATTTTCATTATTATTTTATCTCAGCCTATATACTCAGGTGAATTTCTCCAATGTCTCTGGTTCTTTGTCTCATCCGTCTCTCTCTCTCTCCTCTCTCTCTCTCTTTGTCTTTCGTCTTCTTCTTTGACTTTGACTCCCAACTCTCATAAAACTATTAAAATCTATTCTCGTACATAGTTTCAACATTTAACTGTACAGATAGATCAAATCCTGCTTCTTCTTCTTCTTCGTCTTCGTCTTCTTGCCGCTGCGTCTCTTAAAATTTGAATGTGGATCCAAATCTGAGAATCTCCTGATTAAATCCCATATAAACTCGCGCTTTATGTGTATACATTTATGAATTTTTTAGGGACGGACAACAAAGAGTGCCAAAGTCAAGAAAGGATATTTCCAACGAACCCATTAAACCATGGGATTGAAACTTAAATGCTCTCGTGTTAAAAATCCACAGTAAAAGTACGGATCCTGACCCAACTCCCAACTTCCTCGCTTCTTATTTCCATTTTCATAGGCTCCACCATAACTTGTAAAATGAACTGCTGTATGTAGGTACTTAACCACTTACATACGATACATATGTACAGATATAGTGAAAAAATACGATGGAAATGAAATATTTGGTTTCGGTTTTTTGGGGAGATGGAATGAGTTTTCAAGTGACATGAAATGTGACAGGGAGAACTGAGTGGGTTTCTCATTTTTCCTCAGTGTCTCAGGTATATTCTAGGTATATTTCGAATAGTCTGTACACATTCAAACACATTTCCTTTTCACATGTGAATTTGATAAGACCAATATTGCTGTTGGTGGTGGTTCTTGTCATATGTACATTTATACGCGACGATACTAGTGGATGTGCCTCAGTGATTTGGATGGAGAAGAGTTATGCCGCATGAACGAACTCTCAATGCTCTTGGAATTCTCAGATAAATTTTTGAACATGAACGCTATGATTTCGTCGATGATTGTATTTTCTGACTTCCCTCGAGATGAGAGACAGACTGTAGACTTTAGATTGTACACTATTTCCATCCCCCCCATGTTATAACCTACGATATATAACATAGTCCAAACACACACACACATACGATATATACACATGTGATTTCAATTCTTCTTTCCATGAACACTATCTGTAAGTATGTACACACACACACACATTTTCTATTTTGTAACGTGTAGTTTGAATTGCACGCACCTTCAGGGGAAAAAATACTTTGTTTGGAGTGAAATAGAGTGGATTAACAACCTTTGGCTTTGGTTTTATTCCATCATTTCATGGTTTTTTTCTCCTCCTTTTTTTGCCGATTGAACGGAGAGAAAGAGTGAAACAAAAAAAAAATAGTGTACCTATACATTGGCGATTTTGTTGCCGTGGCTGCTGAAAAAGATCCATCAGAAATACAGTAAAGAGTAACCATGCACACAGGTATGTTGGATTTGGATGAGTGTAATGGTGAGAATGAGAAAGGGAAAGGGAAGGAAGGAAGGAGGAAATATCCAGAGGAATATGAGAAGACACTGTGAGTATGTGTGTGCGAGTAGCCAGACGTTCATTCTGATCGCGTGGCATTCACATTTCACATCGAATGTGAATGAGGAGAGAGAGAGAGACGCGAACGCTAAAACCTCCGTCTCAAACCCATTGTTATTGTTATGGAGGTGTGCAGATCAATAGATTTTCGTGTAGTTTCATAATGGAAGATTGCAGATTCTCTCACTACTCTTTCGTTTTCTCTTTCTCTTTTTTCCCTTACCTACATTACAGAAACAGCGTGAATACTTTTTTTCTCTTCTCTCTCTCTCTCGTTTCCTTTCTTCTCTCTTTTCTCTTTACTGCAACATTATCTCCAGGCAAGATTGGAAAGTCTATGTATCCACTCATCACATTCACTAGTCCACTCTCGGGTGAATCTTTTAACAATCCCTTGTAATTTCCCAGAGTCTACCCATATTACGGTGTCTCACTTTTGTCTAGCCTTTCTCTCTCTCTCTCTTTATTTAGTTCAATTTTCTAAAGGAAAACACTCAGAGTATCCAAAATGTTCAAAGGGAAATACGGGAGGGACTTGTAATAAGTAATTAGATACTTGTTCGTAATTTTCAATTAGACTGCTACGCTGTCACAGGAATGGCCTTGGCCGTCTTCCGGACATGAATTGAGAATCACTGAAGTCATTTCATTATTTATTCCACGGACAGAAAAATAAAATAACACAAAGGGGGAAACAATCCAGACTGATTGTTTCGTTTCCACTGTCCGGATTTCTACATATGTGACAATTGCACTAGGATTTCTACACATATCGTATGAAATGGGATTTTGCAATCTTCTATAAATGTTAAATGTCGTGTTCAATTGGACTGATTGAGTACACAGGAATATTGGTCGATATTATATAGATATTTAATTTGGTTTATCGTGATCAAAAATGCGTCATTTTTCTTAGTTTTGAGGTACAAAAGTCAAAATTGTAAATTGTATTTGGTCCCAAGATTTCGGCTTATTTGTATTTTGTATTTGTATGTCACATTTCCCATGTAAAGCCCGTGACGCCCGTGACAGTTGTTTCGGTAGACTTTAGTATTGTGCACGTGTGTTTATTTTGTGTGTGTGTGTGTGTGTGTGTACAGAAATTATGCGTAGAGGAAATTCTAAAGATGCAAATAGGCATCAAATCCAGATTTTATATGAACGTGGTTACGGGCTAGTTTTCTCTTCTATTAATTCACAGTGTGTGTGTTTGTGTGTAGAGTACAGTGTGTATCGATTCAACTCATAACTTACTGTCATAAACTATGCAGCTAGGTGTATCCGAAGAGTCAGAGAGAGAGAGAGAGAGAGTGAGAGAGTGAGAGAGTGAGTGAGAGTGAGAGAGAGAGAGAGCGTCAAGTTTTATATCTTTCCCCTCCTCATGTGATGTTCCTACTATATTTGAACCCATTCCATTCTGCTCTCCCTGCAAAATCCTTTCATGTGTAAATAGGAAACTTTTCCTTGGGCCTCCAACATTATTTTCCCCTGTACGGATGGATACATGAGCCATCAAATTCTGTTTTTATTCCCTCACCTACCGTCTTGAGGAGTTGAAATTTGTATTTTATGACCTCTTACTAATAGCACAAATGATAAAACAAACTCTCCTCCTCTTTTATGTATACATATATTTTTTTTTACTCATTTTATTCATGTCACAATTATATTCCAGTCCTTTTTATTATCATCTCAACTTTACTACAGTCGATCCACATTCTTATTTTTATTTCCCCTTCCAATATTATATATTTCAAGTCAATTAACTAAAGTAGTTCCGAGACTCTTTCACACTTAAAGCCGCACCAAAAAATAAACATTTTTATATTCATCCCAACTTTCATCAGAGAAAAAAAAGCAAAGGAAATTCATCGGGATTTTTATGAATGCGTGTGTTTGTGTGTGTGAATTTAGATATGGTGCCAAACATTCAAAGGAAATACAGTTCAAGTTATTGTTTGTTCATGTTCATGTTCATATAAGTAGGTATTTTTATTTTATTTCAAATTGGTAATGGCCAATAAGGGAATTGCATTGTGATGGATGAAACACGGGAAATAATACAACAATTTATGTATTTATTTTTTTTGGAATCCAGTGGAAACATTTGAGGAACCAATTCGAGTCAATATGTTGACTTTTCTGTATCGAAATGATCTAATTGGGAAATGTGGTAATCCGAATAATACGAATTGAGAGAGTACTCAAAGTGTGGTGTGTACTCTGTATGAATAAAAGAGCGCTGGTGAAAGGGAAAATTGCTTGTGAAATAAGGGGCGTGTGTGTGTGTGTGAGTACGGTATGTACGGTACGGTATGTACGGTACGGTATATGGTAGGATATATGGAGGACGAGGGAGTGTGTTTTACACAGGAGGTTCAAAATGTAGATTAATATAAAATATATATAATGTGGATTGGTTTTAGATGGTAAATATTGATAAGAAAATAATAGGGCAGTCAAGATGGGCCACGTGACTCGTGGATTAGCATGGGACTAAAAAGCGGTAGGTACTACAACAAATGGCGATATTGATGGTGGAGACGTTTGTTGCTAGGCTAGCCAAGCTTCTCGGATATTGTAGGGCATGAAAAACGATCGATGGGTAAGTTTGAGCTTTCGCAGCCGCCGTCCTCCTCCCCTTCCCCTCCTTTACACCATACACTCACCTCCGTCTCTCTCTCTTTCTCTCTCTCTCTTTCTCCGTCTCTTTCTTTCTCTCTCTCTCTCTTCCAGCTCTCTCACTCCAGCTACTACGCGACTTTACCACTTATCCACATTTCTCTTTCCTTATCCCGCTTTCCTTTCTCTCTGTCTCTCTTTCTCTCTCTCTCTCTCATGCTTTCCCTCCGTCTTTCTACATGTTCTCTCAATGACTTTTCTTTGGGATTGGTTGTACAAAGTAGAAAATGCCCACAGAACATGCCAAGTCAAAAGTAAAGTTACAGGTGTAAAGAGAAAAAAAACTTTGATGAGCTTTCAGGCTTTGACTTACTCTCCTCGTCAGTCTCAAATTATTTGAAGAGTCTTCAAAATCAGAAAATGTACATGAACTTTCATTTTCTCTCTATTTGATATTTGATATATGATATGATCTGATCTTTCCATCAAATTATTTCCCTCACGTAGTGCTGCTCCGTAATAGTTAGAGTATATGGGAAATCATCAAAGTTGTTCCACACGAGGATATCCTGTTTAGAGAAATCCATATGGGGATCCTCATCAAAATCCACTTGGACTCTTATCCAGCTGGCTAACTAACTAACCCAACTACATGACTAATTAAGTAACAATATACTGCAGAAATGAAATTAAAATATGATTCATTATCCTTTTAATGCTAATGTACGAACATGTCTGGTGGAGTGAATGAACCAACAAACGAACGAACGAACCAACGAACCGAACCAACGAGCCGGTGGAGAGTTAAAAGTTTTGTTGATGTTGATTGCATTGCTGGAAAGAAGAGTGGAGTAGGAGTATGGATATGGAGATGGATATGGAAAAAGTGGGTAATGAAAATGGGTGATGATGGGGAAAGGAAAGAATGTGACACGGACCATTAATTAATATTAATAAATTGTTTGTGTGGAGAGTCCTGGAGTTTCAGTTCACAAAAGACTTGAGCTCCAGCAGCAAAAGACGAGAATTGAAAATTACTAAATGACAATTATGTAGATTATACTTAATTCTCCGCCCGTCTCCGTCGCAATAAAGCTAAAGAGTGAGATAGAAAGAGAGAGAAAGCGGAGGAACTCTCATACATTTATTAAGAAAATATGGTGAACAGAGAAAAGAGAGAGAGAGAGAAGAGAGAAAAGAGAAGTATCAGCCCAATTCATAGAGATTTATTGATTATAAAGTAAGTTTTCTCAATGGTATTCATGCAGGCGTCGAGTCGAGTTGAGTTCCGCTTTCATTTTTTTTTCCTTTTTCGTCTTCTTTTCACCATGGCATTACCTGCGTATATCTCTTTCCTTTTCTTTCCTTTTCCCATTTTTTCTCATGTACATTTATTCATGCCTATTACTTTCCTTAGTGCCCCTGGATTGGATTGCCTTTATCTCGAATAAAACTGTCTCGTTTCCATTTTCTCTGTCTGCCTGGATACTTGCTTTTTTCATAGAGGGAGAGACGGGGAGAGAGACGGATTTAGTACCTTCATTCTTATCATTAATGAGTACTTCTCAAGTAAATGCGTAGTAAATCAGTTGATATTGTGTATTAGCCGTTTTAGCCGAGTAATTATCAAAAAGGTGAGGGGACATGCCGACGACGACGACGACGACGACTGACTGGCTTGGTCAGTTGTGAAATATATCAGCATCAGCCGGCACAATCAGCTATTATTATTTTCTCTATACAGAGAGAAAACTGAGGGAGTGGAAACATGTGGATGTAATGGAGCAGCGGCAGTAGTATTAGTATTGGAGCTACAAACGAGGAATTGATTCAGATAAGAGATAAGAGAACAGACCAATCACGAGTCCAACAACTCCAATCAAGTCATACCACTGCCAGTGTACAGATACTTTTGTGATGCATAGAAATCCTCGTCCTGTTCCTTTCCCATTTCTAGTAATTTTCCATTCTCTCTCTATTTCTCTCTAAATACTCTATAGTGATTCGTTGGTCAAATTTCTTTGCGAATTTCAAGGGAAGAAAAGTCCATTTCTTGTTTTGTTGGAAATCCATGTGGGTTAAATCCCTTTTGCCTTTATACTCCATGGATATGAATGAATACATGAATGTTTAACAATAAGCAACTTTTACTTGAAAGAACGATAGAAGTAGAAGAGAGAAGAGAACTTGAAATAATGGGAAGATCCCTTTGAAAACGATACAAAAGCTACGCTTTATAAGTGTGTATGTACATAAATAGTTGTCCACAAAAATTCCAGGTTGTGTACGTGCTGGATATGATGCCGTATTACGTTGTACAGGAAATGCCGTCTTAGATTAAATATGGATATACACATGTTGTGGGTACTCTATGAATTACTGATGCTTTCTCTCTCTCTCTCTCTCTCTCTGGTGTAGACATAACTGAAATTTCCTATAAATATCTACATATGTACGGTATAGTCCTTAAAAAACGGCACACTCGGCACAAGCGAGTTGTTCCACCCCCTCTTTCTCTCTTTCTTTCTTTCTCTTTCCCTTTTTTCTCCATCCTCTACTACTTTGATGATGGAATGTACATAATACATAATAAAAACATGTACCATTGTGGACTTGTAATGTTTTCAACATGGAGAGAGAAAGAAAGAGAGAGAGAGGAGTCCAAGTCATCCGAGTCCATGAGTTCAAAAGTCCAGTTGAGCTCTCTGCATGTTGAGTTGATTCGTATAGAGTCACAATGGAGGAGGCATGACATGCTATATGTACATGTAGACGATGTGAGGAGTTGTAGTTGTGAGTCTGTCTTTGGTTGAGTACAGTTGTTCCCATGGTTACCAGGTCCATAACAAAAATGCTCATGAAATATTCGAAACACTACGAGATTGTGCTCGCTCCTCTATGTTATTCTGAGCTCCATCATATCCTACGAGTAATTTCACTACTCTCAGCCACTTGATTACGAAAGAAATAGAAATGTCATTTGAACGCACATTCAGTTGAAAGTATTGAAGGCATTACTAAAGAGTACTCAACAGTCACTCGCTTCGTGTGCATCATCACACTTATATTTCTCATCCTTTTTCCCCTCATCTCCTCCTCCGTCTTCTTCGTCGTCTTCTTCTTCTTCTTCATTTACAGTTTTATTTTGGGGTTTGAAAGGTTTCTTCTTCTTTCTTTTTACTTTCAAAAAAGTAAAACTTTGGTAATAAATTTGAGGATAGGTAATAATAATGATTTCAAAATGTGTATTTATATTTCAAAGACTCGTTTCCGGTGTTGTTGTTGAAAATGAAAATGAAAATGAAAATGACAAATTGTGATCACTCATGGCGAGTACTTTGACCCATCTTATGTCTTATGGATTCGATTAGAGAGAAAAAACGTATATATATGTATATTTTAGCTATACTTTTGTCGATATATTTCCCTCTTTTTTTACAAGTAAATACAACTCGAACCTTCTATTCTTCCTTGAGCTTGACTGAGCGCATATGCAAGTTGTTACCTCCGGTAAATGTTTTCTCTGACGAATGATGAGACTGGCATATAAAACGATAACTTCCTCTCTTTCTCCGTATGGATACATTTTGAGATGTAAAAAAATAGAGTACACAGTCGTCGGATGATTTATGAGTTTCATGGAAATTAAAAGCCTTGGTAAAGGAACTACGGCATGGTTGACGGTAATTCCGCATATGCACACAAACACACAAACACACACTTACACACTTACACCTTACACACATCATACGAAAGTACATGGACGAGGACTCGGGAGGAAACAAAACTCGAAGGAAAAAGAAGACAAAAAAATTAGGTTTTGTTCAAGTGAAGGCAAAGCTATGGAGTTCACAAACACACAAACACACACCGAGATAGACAGGCCAGGCAGGCCAGGCAGACACACATAGCCATAACTACTTTATAATGGAGTCTAATACAAGAATCTACTATCGTCGTACTAGAATTTGGGGCACTTTTCTCCTCGCACATAAGTGACAATGACAGAAATGTACTCTTTCGTTCTCTCTCTTCTTCCACTTCCTCCGTACTCTCGTTCGTTCGTTCGTTCCTTTGAAACTTTTGAGCTGGAACGGGTAACTACGTAAATGTGAGTATGTATATATGAGGATGAGGACTCATTCAACGAACAAGAAGCCAGTCCACTCGCCATTTCAAATTTGAAACTCTGACTGTCGAGAGAGAAAAAGAGAAAAAGAGAAAAAGAGAAAGTGAGATAGAGAATTTAACTGAAGGCTCTCAACCTAATATTTTATTGCATCTAATACAACTTTGAAAAGAAAGCACTTCCACTTTCGACTTTCTGTAGAGAAAATGTCAGCTTTTCCGTGACCGACATCACTCTTCCACCGTTTTTCTCTCCTCGGATTTTCTAACAAATAACAAGAAGAGGGACATGACATTTTGTTTCCTTTTTTTAAAAAAAAAAAACGAAAAAAAGAGGAATAAAATGATCCGGGAAACGCAGACACGGAAAGTACATAATAAAAGGAGATAAGTACAAATTCCAAAGCGTGACTATTGAAGGATTTACAGCAAAGTTGTAGGTACACTTGTCTTTTGAAGCCATTACCATTTCCTCCTTCAAATCATGTGTGTAGTGTTACTTCACATGATTTTACATTTGACGAGTATGTACTTTAATATGGCATGGAAATGTTTCAAAATTTTCAAATCAAATCTATCGCATGTACATCTTTAAGGCTTGTGAGACTTGTACACATTGTATACCTAGAAGATCCTCCAGTTTCTCCACCAAGAAGCAACCCACACGTGCCTGTCCGTGTTATTAAATTGCAATCCTGAAGGATCCAGAATCGTGTATTAGTTTTCGGGAATTGATCCATTGAGAACTGTGTAATTCTTTAGGGATTCCACATGTGAATTCCAACTTATTTTTCAAAGCCCTGTCTCATGATTGCTTGCGTTTGTTTCCATGTATAGGCATTATGCATGCACCTATATATTTCTATATATTTTCACTTCTAATCCTGTATTTATGTGAATTATTCCATTCCCAGTTGTCAAGCAAGTGCGTTACTTAATTTGATTTTAATTACATATTTTTATACATGAAACAGCTATGGATTTTTAATAGGGACAAAAATAATGTAGACAAGAGAATGTGCGGGATCAAATTTGGAAATGACCTGACCAAGCATTAAGTTCACATGTGTTGTTGCCTTTTTTTTTGTGT
This sequence comes from Gisinianus flammeolus, assembly GCA_034699125.1. Taxonomy (NCBI): domain Eukaryota; kingdom Metazoa; phylum Arthropoda; class Collembola; order Symphypleona; family Katiannidae; genus Gisinianus; species Gisinianus flammeolus. The sequence goes on along the minus strand of JAIUND010000227.1, from coordinate 31,149 downwards.
GTACAATTCAAGGCTAAAAGACTGCATTGACTACTCGTGGCTCAAAGTAGCCACTGCAGTAGTATTTGGATTTGGACTTGAGAACATACATAGAATAGAATCAAATCAATCTCTGCAGTAGAACTACAGCGGTGTGTTTTCTGTAGTAGAAATGGTAAAAAAACAAGGCAATTTTGTCCATATGTTTGTGATCGGAGGGAATTTAGAGCTGTCTCATCCATGTTATGTTATGGCCAAGTTTCCTCACCCCGGCTAAATGATCAATTAGTAGTTTACTCTCTTCAGACAATAAAAGTCAGGAGTTGGACTTGAGGAAAGTTAAGTACATGTTCCAAATTGAGTTTTGGTGTCTAGTTTGGAAGTGTGGACTAACGGCTATACGATAGAATTAATACTAAAAACTTCTATTCCTAGTCCTCAAATGTTAAAACAACATATACATAGAATTAACTACATAGAGAAAGTTATTACTGTATTACCCGGACAAGCAATATTTAACACGACACATTTCAAAGCTTCTCCACATGGATTTGTCCTAGAAATGTAATGGATCATGAAAAAATCAGGGGAAAAATCTCGGGCTATAAAATGCATAAGAAAACGTCTTTAAAATTGTCTGTACTATTTACAAAGCCGTCTTCTACCTGCCCCCAAATCTCATGCTCTCTCCTTTCAAGTCTGCTGCACATATGTAAGTGTAAAGTCACATTGCTATATTTCCATGTCCGTATACTTTCGTACATGGAACAACAAGAGAACGGTGGAATCTTTAGTTTCATATTTCGTAATTTCATATATGTATATATATTTTTGATATGATAACGAAGAAAAAGTAATGTTGGATGCTGAAAAGGCATTCCTTATCTGGCACTGATAAATGTTATTCAGGCAGAGAAATATGGTAGACAATTTCTTTTTCTTCAGCTCAACATCCGAGACGCAACTGCTGTACAGTATAAAAAACAATATTTTCAGCTGACAAAAAATGGGACTTCAATTTTAATAAGTTCTTTCCTTCTCTTTCTTTTTCCCTTTTCTCTACCGCAAGGAACATAGGAGCGTTTGGAGAAAATGAAAACGAGAAAAAAAACTTTCTTTTTTTATTCCAGTTTTTTCAGGATATTTATTATAGTTTTTTTTCTTCTTTCTTTCGGAAATGGGAGAAAGGAAATACAGAAGCGAGAGAGAGACAAAAATACTTTTAGTTTGCTGTCTTTTAGCTATCCCATGGCGGATGGTGAATCAATGTAATAGCTCTTGATACACTTTCTTCCTCTTCGTTTCGTCTTTTTTAAAGGATACAATACATAGCTATAACCTTTTTACCTGATTGTGTGTGAGTTTGAATGAACTGATTGGAGGGAAATGATTGATAGAATTGTTTGAGGCGTTAGGATATTCACCTCTCTTTTCTTCTCTTCCCTTGCCTTGTCCAAAGTTAGTTGGCTTCCCATCATTGAATTTCATGGCTCATTCCGAGTTCCTATTGTGCACGTATACATGTACGATACAGATAATAGATATCATATGCAGATGCAAATATTATCGTGTCTCATCCTTCTTACCTGTACATGTACTTTTGATGTGGTTTTATCTATCTGTCTTTCTGTCGTCGCTCTGAGTAGGAACATTGTATACACAAGCATTGTGAATAAATGTTCAGTGTTCAGTCTATGTATAGTTTTGTATATACTTAGTTTGGATATTGTATCGTAGTTTCTATTTTCTATTCATTCGTCTCGTTTGTTTGAAGGGAAAGGGAGACGCGTTGATGGGACATAATCCACCGAAATCCTATTTCCACTTCCCTCAAAGACTCAAACCGGCTTGTGTTCCAACTTGGTTATTAGATATTCATGAACCCCCAGAAAAAAAAACATTTTCCAAGGGAAACATCCTTATAAACTTGTTACTGTAAACTCGAATCCACCCACCACCTTCTTCTTCCTCTAAATTCTAAATAAAATAAACCCACACACACTTAATTCCTCACGTTCATTCATTCCACTTTCACCTCCATTCATATCCAAAGAAATTTTTACATTTTCAAGATCAAATCAACTTTTTCCTACAGTGTGGTAATTATCATTTAAGCTCAAAAAAAAAAACTTTTTTTTTCGTGCTAAAACCAAATGAGAGATCTGGAGCAAGGAACAAATGTGCATGGGAAAGGGGAAAACTAACTTATACACGTTATGGGAAAGGATTACTCAAAATTTTATGCATTTAAAGATTTGGAAGGGGATTCATCCTGATTATTTGATTATTACCTACCGTAATTATTGCGTTAATTTATATCTGGAAGTTCATGCTTTTTTCAAGGAATATTTTCAATGGTATTGTAAGATGAAGCAAATGGATAGTCTACAGTTATTTTTCTTCTTGTGAAAAGAAGTTTGAGGATATTTTAAAAGAGAGCTGGACAAATGTGAGGGGTTTAGAGAGAGAGGGGAAGGGTTTATAAAATACAGTTTAAAGGGAGGATATTTTGTACTTGTATCGTTGTCACACACATTTTTATGATGGACACGAGGGACAACTTGAAAGGATATAAAAAGTTTTGCCACGGCCTAAATTTTCCAAAGTACCTTTCACATTCTTCTTCACATGACGTACAAAAATACAAAAGGACATATTTTTCTTTTCCAAGCGCCCACTTTATGGCTTAACGACAATATATAGAATTTTTTCACAGAGGATTTAAACTTTGAACGAAGGAAACTTGGCAATTTTCTTTATCCACATCCACACATCAAAAAACTGCATTGATTTAATTTATTTTAAGGAGGAAGAAATGGAAACGCCAAACGAATTCCGTCTGTATAGAGTAGCAAAAAAAAAGTTTATTGAATTGAAAGTTCCCCCGGAGCCCATACACATTTATATATACTCACACTCACACTCACTGTACATATATCGTACGTATACTTATGTACGTACATGAATGTGCAGTTTGTCAGTGTGTGAAGGAAGAGACGAGGGAGAAGGAAAAAAGCTAAAAATTGTAATTTGGTTAGTATTCTTGATGATAGGGAAATTTATGTGCTCATTTTGCGGGGCAATATATCAGCGAGAAAGGTAGAATATTTATTCTTTGCAATACCCGCCACTCTGAAGACAGTAGCCCATGAATGTACTTGCGAGAGAGAGAGAAATAGAGTAAACTATCGGTTCATGCGTGAAAGGGAAGAAAACCAAAGGAAAGGAAGGAAAGGTAGCATTGATAACAGAGTGAAATTTCTTGGCTTTCGAGAATCCTTCCTCCTTCCTTTCTCTTTATTTTCTTCTCTCTTTCTCTCTCTCTCTCTCGCTTTCTATTGCTCCGTCTTTCTCTCGCTCTATCTCTAAGGATTTTTTTTCTTTTCCCCACCCGCCTTGGCATTCTTCAGTGGAAAGTCGAGACTTAATATACCTTTCGCTTTCAAGAGCATTTCCGGTCTGTAGGGAATAAGCATTTCTACTCTTGTTTCGCCTCTTCATGTTCAACCGTTCATTCATTCAGATATGTACACACGTCCTCTCCATCCATCCATACAAACATACTTACGACGTAAGTCTTACGTACATATGCACTTGGCAGCATCAAGATGAATAGACGAGGACGACGTCGAGACTCCATCAGAAATGTGTATTGAGAGAAAGAACCGAAACTAAAGGGAAACGGCAATCGTAGAAAAAACGTCACAATTGAAAATGTGAATGTGATGCTTGTGAATATTTGTCCTTCTGTCTCTTTCTGTCATTTCCTCACCGATCATTTATCGGGTGGTTTCATGTATATGTATACGTAATACGTGTACATATATATATATATATATATATATATATAGGGAAATGGAAAATTTCGTCCTCAGAATCTCATCTCATCTTATACTTGTGGGTGTGGTATAAAGAAAATTGCAATATTTTCTTTAAAAAAGTTGTTTCCTCGCGTAAACGTAGGTATACATATGGTATATTTCAATTGTGAGGATATCCAGATATGGAACATTGTATTTTTGTCGAGTACTCGAACGTGAAACAAAAGAGAGAGAGAGACAACTGTAGATGAATGATGTTGATGATGATGATGATGGGATGCTCAGTACAGTTTTACCCGGCTCTCGCTCTTTATGGACTTGAGAGTAGACAAAGAAGGTGCACTGTGTGTGTGCAGTATGAATGTAGTGTGTAGGTAGAATATTGCCTTGACATTTGGAGCTCTGAAACTCAAGATTGTCGGAATATAAAGGTTTATGGAAAGTAACTCTTTCAAGCTTGTACATTGTATGAATTCGTGTGTGTGTGTGTGTGTGTTTGAATTGTAGAGAGTAGACAGTAGAAAGACAGACAGGACACGTTTCCATGCTTTTCCATGCTTTTACCCCTTGACAGTCGTATTAGCTATAAACAGCCAAGCTCGTAGTCCCTCCTTCCTCCACTTCCACCTCCGCCTCCACCTCTCATCGTCATCTCATTTTTCATACTCTAACTGAAACTAGAGTATATATATAGATATATATATACGATATACATATACTGTATATCGTATTTTTGTCCATCTTCCACACAGATAGACATATCGTATCGTACGTTCAAACGATAGACGTGAACGTAGATAATATTAGATATTAGATGGGTGGATGAAAAGGCCAGTTAGTCAGTTTCTAAGGACCATCAGTCAAGCATAGCATACGTTGAAATGAAATGAATTTTATGGACTCTCTCTATCTGTACATCTCGTGCTTTTCTTCTTCTTCTCATTCGGCTCTTCAGTTTGTCCGTGGATATTCTATTTGGGATCTGAACTTTTAACCCGTCGTATTGTGCTCCTCTCTGCCCATTTAAAACTTAAAGAAAGTCTCTCTGTCTGTCTCTCTCTCTCTTTCCATCGTCGTCGTCTTTGTTGGATGGGTTGCTGACCTTTTAATTAGAATTTAATGCACCTTTTATTTTCTACGCTCCCGTAAGTTTATATAGATATGAGAATCATCCAAGCGATATGCTACATATTGCTATTGCTATCCATATGTATCTGCATGGACTACGAATATTTGGATATTCTCCCTGTCCATTTTTTATTGGCCAAAATCCCAAACTGTACATAATTATTTTATCACGCAATTATTAAATCTTTCTCTGCAGCGTAATTGAAAGGGGTTAGGTTTGAGAGTTTGAGTGTGGCAAAAACAAAAAACATGCTGTGTTGATATGAAGCTCCATTTTTTTGAGAGAGAGGATGATGCACGCGATAAAATATATTGTGCTGAAACTTTGCATTTTGATTTGAATTTAAATGTGTAATTTTTCTCAATTAAACAGAAACAAAGGAGTCTGACGATGAACTTTATACATTTTTAAAGGAATTTTCATATACAGAAATATTATGATGTCAACTTGAGTGAGGAACCAATCCGACAAAATCCTTCCTCTTGAGATCGTCTATATCTGTTGAAACAATATGACTATTGCATTTACTTGAATCTTGAATTCAGCATAAGTATATATCTGTATATCGTATGTATAAATAAAAATATCATCGTATCTCATTTCTGTACTATTATCAGAATGTACTAGAATTTCTTCTCGTTTCTTCTTTAAAAGGCTCACTAGAGAAATCACAACAACCGCGTTTTCTTTTACTCCCTGACTATGCATTTTTTCCATCCCGTATTTTTTTTCTCTCAAGTTGTTAAAAAAAAAACTCGAGCTTCCTTCAACTGCCTCAACTCATAAAATGTATAATGCATGCAATGTGTTTTCTCGAGTTGTAAAGGCACGATAGTTTCTTCAAGACATTGTGAGATTTTACAGTTAAATTTCTGATTGCTCTCGAGTCTTCCCTGGATATTTGGAGTCTGTCTGGATCCAACGTATTTATTTCAATAGTTTCTCCATATATTCTCCACCAATCCCCATTCACCGTCCATCTCTATACACATTTCTCCAATATATTTAAATCCCTCTGTACACAAACTTACAATTACAAACACAAACACAACCAGCCAACTAAATTAATGTTTTCAATTTCACAATGGAATTAATTTTTAAGTCTAATTTTTTCTGTACGTACAAGGAAAAGGAAAAAATTATTTTTGAAGAAACGAAAAACTCCGCATTCATCTTCATCACATTCGACGGTCGTATGTACTAAAAGCTTGGAAATTCTATGAAATTGTGCATGTGCAATTTGAAAGTTAAATATATTCTGTCTTCTTTCTGCATATATTTATATATAAGAAAGGAAAAAGTGTGTGTGAGTATAAAATTGATGTCTCGAGTCCCTGCAACATGTCCGGGAAATTTAGTTTGAGAGCGTACAACTTTTGACTGAAAAGAATTTCACCTGGTATTTCATTTCTATATACCTACGATATATGTGAGTTTGTTGTCCCATAGAAATGTACACATGGCATGAGTTTCGTTTTGTGTGGATGGTGGATGTGAATATGGAATTACGGGAGAAAGTTGAAGGGGGATAGCGGACACAATGCCACATGCCAAAAGCTAGAGGACAAAAGCAAATCCTCACTAGGGTACATTTTTTTTGTTGGAGTGACTATATATGCTGGCATTTATGAATGTCTGGATGTTATGTGAAGTAGTCGAAAGAAAATACTTTGCAAATACACGACATTTTCATAGCGTACTCTTTCTCTCGCTCTCTCTCACACACACACACACACAAAATACACACAGGTGTATAGATGTTAGATATTTTTGAGTCATGAGAGAGAGAGAGAGAGAGAAAGAGAAAGAGAAAGAGAAAGAGCTTTCAGTTTTCCCGTTGTTGTTATTCTGTGGTCTTGTTCATCATAAGACAAAACAAACTGAAACTACATAAGGTGTGGCTAACCAAAGTTTCCAACGACACTTATCATCATCATCTCATGCAGAGTACAGCGTTCAGTGTGTACATTTGTTTTGTGCAAGCATATTCTTCAGAGTAGAAAGAAAAAAAAATCTATAAATGAAAACTTTAGCTTGGACATTTGTCATACGAACATGAACATATGAACTACAAACTACAACTACAAGTATAGAGACATGTACAGTACTTTCGTGTGTAATCTATGGATTTGTAGTTATAGTCGTGCTGAGTTTCATTTTGTTTTTCCCACACACTAATAATAACTGCATATGTTTTTTTGTCATGTCCTTGTTCAGTTGCATACTCAGTAACCCATTGAATTCTCTCACTCTTGAGTTCTCCATCATCGTCGATTAAAATACCATTATCTTTCTTTCTTTCTTTCTTTCTTTCTTTCTCTCTCTCTCTCTCTCTCCCTCTCTCTCTCTCTCTCTCTCTCTCTCTCTCTCTCTCTCCTGGATCCACTTATTTTTAGACATTTAAATACTAACAATTCCATTGGAGAATCCCATACACACGTCATCGATTCCCTTATAATTTACAATGATACCATGTTACATTCCCCATTTACAATATCCTTTTGTAATTTAATTGATTCGAGTCGACAACGAGATAGCCTACTTTCTATACTTCATCCAACAAAAAACCAGCACACGCACAAAAATATCGTATAGAAAAATGTATCCATTCTCCGGCATTTTATTTTGTATCATTCGGGCATTTGTCTGAATTTGAATACAAATCCTGCGTGTGCATCTAAAAAGAGTAGAATGATTTTTTTTCTACTTTCTCCACACCGAATTTATTGTACATTTCTTTTTAGTCATTCCGCTTCCAGCCATTCCGTTTTCTGTATGAATAATCCAGTTTACACAGAACAAAAGTGATGGAGAGAGATTATCAAAATGAGTTTGCTTTCTCTAAATTCTCTCTCATTTGGACTTTCCAGAATAACAATCGGGAATTTTCTTTGGATAGAATGGAAATCCTTCAAGGAATTCTTCTTTTTCCCTCCCATTTAAAGTCTTCATGAAAAGAAAAAGACAATGAGATTTTTTTATTTACCTTCCATTTAGATTCAAATTCTCTCTCTATGTTGTCATATTAAATTTTGAACTGAGAAATTTGTTGGGCGTTCGTTTATAATGTATTATGAAATAATGTAAAGCCAATTAAGTGGAGAGAGAGAGAGGAGGATCGAAGGAAGGGAACTGTCGAGTAATACAAAAGGATTAACCCCTCACTGTAAAAAATACACAATCAAATTCATATCATGAATAATTAGAGACAGTATGAAAATGGAAGAAAAGATGGCAAGAAGATACATTTTTATTTGGAAATAAAAATAAACTTTTTTGTTTTCGTCATTGTGTGTGACTCCACGTAAATTCTTCAAACATGTCTTTTTTCTGGGAAGAAGAAGATTTTGAAGAAGGATATGAAAGAGAGTTTATTATTCTTTTCACAAGTCAAATGTAAACAAATGCAAGACAATACAGATGTGTATGCACCCCGCGATCCACGACCATTTCTATTTGGCTTTCATTAGAGAGCGTATTAAAGTAGGAAGAGACAGAGGAAAAACAGTTTTGATGAATTGTCTTTAGAAATACGTTTAATTGGATTGGTTTTTTTCTTCTTTTTTCTTTATAGGTCCGGACATTATTTGTGAGTACACGTTTTCTTATGGAATCAGGTTTTATACAGAGTTGTTGGTTGATATCAAAAAAAAATATATATATATTTGACTTTATAACTTTCATAATATATTCCATGTATGATTGATTATATGTACATATTTTTTTTTCTTCTTCTTCTCATCCATGGATTTTTTTGTTTTGTTTGGTATATATTTAGGTGAGCGGATTGCCAATGGATGCCAAGCCTCGGGAATTGTACCTTCTCTTTAGAGGATATGACGTAAGTGTATTATGTATTGTCATCATCATTTGGAGATTATACAGAGGTTTTTCTTTCTAGCTACTTGTCTCCTTGTCACTTCACTTGTCAACTTTCTATCGATTAAGTGTACAAAAAAAACGAGCTTTCCCTCTTGCTCTCACTCCTTTCTCTCCCTGAATTTATGCATTTATACTGAATTATTCATACTTGAAAAACCTTTTCCCTTCACTATGTGTTTTTCTTTTTTGGTATTCGTACAGGGATACGAAGGCTCACAACTGAAAGTAACGAGCAAAAACGGCAAGACTTCTTCGGTAAGTTTGTCTAAAAAACTCTCTTGTACATACATGAATGCAAAAGAAGAAGAAAAAAAAGTCACCTGTATGAAATTCTCTGAATTCTGTGTGTGTGTATTTGAACGATTTGGATGATGTTGATTGTATGTATAGCCCGTAGGGTTTGTAACATTTGCATCCCGAACCGATGCAGAGGCGGCCAAGCAAGTACTTCAGGTCAGAACCACACATTTCATGCATGCTCTATATAATGTCCATCCATCTATCCATGTTCCAATTCATCTCGGATGGTGGTATTTTTGTAGGGAATTAAATTGTTCATCATTGTGCATATGTGGATTTTATAGGGTGTACAATTCGATCCTGATTTACCCCAAACTATCCGATTAGAATTTGCAAAGAGTAATACAAAAGCTAGTAAACCAAAGCAGCAGTCCCCTCCAGCAGCTGCACCTCATCCAGCCATAATGCACACGTTGGCCGGACGTAAGAGATTTTTGGATTTTCCTGAATATTTAAGTACACGCAACATACAACACGTTGAATAATATATTTTTCTTTATTATATAACATGAAATTTATTGATACTTTCATCAGAGAAAGTCTTCTGGTGAAGAATTTGAATAATCTCCATATGATTTGTTGTAATACATTTCACAATGATTGTAAACAAATGTATATTATGTATTGTTGTATGTTAGCTCTTGGAGGACCTTTCTTTACTGGAGCACCTGAACTATGGCCACCTCCTTTAGCTTATTCGGGAGCTGCAGCCGCCGCCGCAGCAGCAGCAGCCGCAGCAGCGGAATTACCAGGGGGCCTTCAGCAACCAACTTTGGTTCATCCCGCCTTACATCCTCAGGTGTGCAGTCGTCCTCGCTCCTTCCTTTTTGTTTGACATTCTCCCTTGACAAATCCTGGATTCCATCATTCAAATCCTTTGACTCGGTGGAATTTCTACAGAGCTCAATAGCGTCAATGATCATTTAAATTCTCTCTTTCTCTGTCTCCTTTCTCTTTCAAATTCCGAATTTTGTCCTTTGACCAACAAACAAAAACATTCATTTTTCCTGATTTCCCTATTCAAACTCAGGGTGTGGGGTAAAAAAAAAGAGACTGCGCTAGGATCTCTCTCTCTCTCTCTCACGATTGGCCTTCATTCGGTTGTCCAAGAGGATTCTCTCTGTGGTGGTCCCCACCAACAAAAAGACAGTAGGATTTCAACCCTCGTACACAACCTATATTTCTTTTGTAAAGCTCTAAATATATGGTACTCGTTTGTGTTTAGGCCTCCGGCCTCTCCCATAGCACTGGCACAGGCTCTGGCCCTTCTCACTCTCAGTATTATATTATAAATATTATTATTATTGTACTTTGTAGCCTTCACCTTCCAACTAATATCGTAATAATAATAATCTTACCAAATGATAATTTGCTAGCTCCAAAACAAAAATAACCGGTCAAGCACCGACTGCCACAAACACAAACCTGAACCTCCTGAACATTTCCCATCCCACAATTCACATTCATATTGACTTTTGATAGATTAATGGATTAAATACTAGATGTTTTAGCTATGCAGATGATGCAAGTATATGTAGAACTAGTGCAAAAGTCAAAATGTCATTGTAAATCAATTAATGTCATTCAGTTGGACATATTTTTTTACACGCCTATAAGTAAAGAAAAAAGAGATTAAATTATTTTCATGAATGGCAGTTAGTTTTATCTGTATTTTACACGAAATAACAAATAACAAAAGGATTTATGACAATAAAATGTAGGAAGAGCCTTTCACCTGAATGCTTCAACTGATTGAAGAAATTAGTACAAACAAAACAGTCATACGTAATAAAAGACAATGAGAAAAGCAATGGAGAAACTAGCGAAATAAATAAATGATTCTGGAGAGTGTCGTCCGCCACATGCAGTCACCCACAACTCAAAACAAAAAAGTTTCGCACCCTGACAATGCAATCCTGGACCAGTCTCAGTCGCACTCTGCCTCTCGATTCCTTTCACACCGTAGTCCTTTCTTGTTTTGTAGTGCATTTTTCATGCTACATACAAATTATCTATCTATATTCTGAATCCTCCTCAACTTTTTGTTTTTGTTTTCCTTTTTTTTAGTTTCAAAAATTGCATTATATTTCAATATTTTCAAACTTTGAAAAAAAAATTATTTGGATTGTTTCTTAAATATTTTTTTGTTGTTGTTGTTGTTTTTGGTTTAATTTGGTTTGTATATAAATAAATATACTAATAATTACTTAAATTGTCTTAAATCACTTACACAGCAAGCATTGCAACTTGGAGGGCCAGCTTTAGGATCACTTCACGCGAGTATTCCACACTTGCTGCCCTCGCCTTCATTGGCCTCACCAGTCGGTTCAGCTTGTTCTCAGTCCATGGGTAGTCACGCACCTTGCTCCACCTTGTTCGTTGCCAATTTGGGCGCCTTCATTACTGAACAAGAGTTGAAAGACATCTTCGGCAGGTAAAAAACTCAACCATCCCCATATTTCCTCTAAACATTATTCTCATATTGCAATATATATTTTTTACACACAAACACAGAAACACAGAAACACAAACACACACACACACGCATCCCCACATAAAATACAATTTCAAAAATATTTATATACCACTTTCTAGAGACAGACAGTGAGAGGAATCATTTTACACGATAAAAGTAGGATTTTGGATAGAAACGGCCTGTACGGATGAAAACGACTCTCTGCTCTCTGTCTTTTTTATACATACATATATGTTTGACACATGTCCACAGTGAAGACCAAAATACGTGAACAATGATAACATTGATAATGTACAGTGGGGTTGATTTGTGAACATGCAATGGTAATTGAGATATTGATAGTTTAAAATACTCTCTAGTCCATTTGATGTGGTGTAGGTATGTATCTGATGTATGTATGTACAAAATGTATGTATGTATATATGTATGTATGCCGAAATGAGTCCACACGAGTGAGTAGTATGAGAAATCCTTTCCAAGACAATGAAAAGACCGTTTATGTCCATGGAAAAGGATAACAAACAAAACATTGAAAGGTTTTCTAAAATAATTTTTGGGCGTCAATTCGCGTCGCTCCAATGTACATCCACCATCAGCCATCATGCAAACAAGGAGAAATGTTCTGTGAATATATATAACCATGTGTATCTGTACTCGCCCGAACTGTACAACTATACATGGATGGTGCTTTCACTTAGAAACCCTTTCCATGTACTTGCTCGTGTAGCCGTGTAGGTATGCCTATATCTAGTATTTATATAGACTCCCTACCAAATTTCACCTACGTCCTACCTCCAACCCATGTACTCTCTTTCTCTCCATTTCCCTCCACGTCTGTCTTGTGTCTTTCTCTCTCTTTCTCCCTAGTAGTTTTCAGTTTGCCTCTACTTTTGCTCATACATGTACATGAAAAATAAACGTCCCTCTCTATCTCAATCGTCAACTGTAACAAAGCAGTCCTGAATTATTCACATTAGCACATACATGAAATATGCATGGAAAAGCGAAATTAAGGTTCCAACTAGTCAATAGAAACACACGATTCTCTCTATATTTCGTGCCAACACTCGACACTATTCTCCTTCTTCCTCTTCTTCTTTTTTGTCTTCTACTTGCAACCACCACTACACTAGAGCCATTCCTTTACTTTTCCCTTTCTCCCACTTTCTACTTTCTCTCTCTCTCTCTCTTTGGCCATTTTACAATAATAATACCTCCCATTGAAATGCTTCATTTCGAGTCTGCTAAAATAGACACTGCTTATTAGAATCAGCATAGCTAGATGTGTATATAGACATTTTGTGAGTGTATATGGAAATGCATATGGACGTCCACTTAAATGAATTATGGGCCGCAGCTATTCATAGTCCTCTGTTCAGCGATATTATTACTTGCGCTAACCATTAACAGACAGTTGTTATCTGAGTAGTTTCATTACCTTTTTCTCTTTCTATACTGTATATAATCTCACTACAATCCCAAAAGGAAATTGAACTCGTACTTTCTCTCTCTTTCTCTCTTCAATTCTCCCTTTCTCTTTACTAGTTGTCGATCCTCTCAGATATAAAATACACAGGATTTTTTTTTTTTTGAACCTGTACCCACGATATAAAAATACCGTCTTTGTCGTATGTACATTGAAACAAAGAAGAGAACAGTCGAGTAAATATATTATGTTTTGTTCTTTTAAAGTAAAATTGTATTTCCCCAAGATATGACAATAAAAAAATTACTTCAAGTCAATGGGAAGTGTTTGTTTTGAGAGTATGTAGTTTGCTTGTTAGAGATCGTCAAGAGAGGAAAGCGAGAGCACACGTTGTTCATAGTTTCTGATGTGAAACGACGTTTTCTCAAGTAATAAAATTTAAAAATGAATCACAAACATTATTTCTTAAGATTATTGTCCAAACCCTTCCAACCAGCTTTTACTCACGACTCCCTTTCCACTTTCTTCACAAACAAACACATGTAATAGTTTCGCTTTCTTCCTTTCATTGTGCTTATATAATGTTAATGTATATACTTATATATATATTGGAGCTGCTTTCACCGTGGAGTATATTGGATATTAGGATATTACATATGACGAGCACTTTAATCTCCATATCTCATGTGTTTTGCACAGTGGTTTTTATTGTACCTCATACGAACATTTGAAATTTATTTGAGTTGATAGTTAGTTCCTTATTCGGACTGTGGCAAACACAGGACAGACTATTTGAAATATATGTTTTTGTGTGTGTGCATGTAGATGGAACATTTTCTCATGCAGTATAGTCAAAACTCGTAAAGATTTATGTACCTATGTATACAAATGTTTGGAAGGGGGCTTTTTTTTCTTCTTCCTTTTTTGCTACAACTTTGAAAAAATGTAATAGGTTGAAATTTGAGAGAGATTTAGGTCATTGTTACTACGTGCAATTTATTAGAGAATATTATATATACCTACTCTCCACAGAATTCTTTCCTCAACACTTAATTTTAGGGCCGAGAAAATTCTTTCCCTACCAAAAAAGAAAAAGGAGTTTAAATCTGATATACCTCTATAAATACAAATAATATTCTACATTTTATTGTGTACATACATGTTTATGACTTGGATTTAAAATACTGATGCCGTTTTAGTTTTATTAACCTTTTTTTTGTGTTGAAATATTTTTTGTGGTTAACAGCTTTCCTGGCTTCAGTCGATTGCGTCTTCATACTAAAGGAGGGAGTCCAGTGGCGTTTGTCGAGTACATGGACGTCCGTTGTGCGACTCAATCGATGGCAGCTTTACAAGGGTAATTAGCATAAATGTATATGATATGTATGAAAACTCCATTACATTCTCATCAATATAAATGGCTAATGTTTAGGACCTAAACTTTAGGTAGAGTATGTATAAGTGATTGAATAATAGATACCATCTTTAATTTTGCATTTTACTGTCAATAAAAAATACAAATGAAATTTACATTTAAAGGTTTTCTATTGATGAAAAGTACCTATACATGTAAAGCAAGGGGAAAGGGGAATAATGTCATTTCGATTGCAGATTAACCAGTTGATTACAATTACTATTCAACTAATAGGATTAGGATTACAATGATGAGTACCTAAGTATGTAGTGATACATAATCGATAAAGGGAAATAACAATTAATCAATTTAATACATTTGAATTCCTTTCCTTTCTCTTCAACATGTCGCATATAGTCTTTTCTCCCATTTGTGCAATAAGATGATGTGCAATCCTTATGTCGGTGAAGATTTCCTCATGGTTCGATAAGAATTGTTTGGATTCATTGGTACCAAAAACACAACACACACTCGGCATTAAGATATTACCTGTACAAAAACCTATGTACTTATGTACATATGTATTTCCTGCATGGTCGTACTTATAGTAAAAGAAATTTGTGGTTATTGACAATAAACAGTCATCATTTTATTGTTCATGAATACTACACACATGAACATTAGCCATTTATGATTTACTATATAGTTGTCATTATAATATTCAAAAACTTGATTAATCCATTATATTCTCTAGGTCCTTTTTAAGATATTCGGATCGAGGAGGGATTCGTATCGAGTATGCAAAAACCAAGATGGCAGAATTGAATTCTCAGGTGAATGGACCAAATAGTATCCTTCTAACAACAGCAAACGTTACAATGAATGGACATCATCCCCAGTACAACCATGTGAATCATGTAAATAACCTCAATGCTATGACCAATTCATCCCATCCTCCCTGTCCCAATCCTTTACTCTATCGCCACATTGTCAATGCAGCCTAAAAAGAAAAGGAAACATTCTACTTGTATATTCATTATTACACGTATATACACGTTGTCTCTTGAAAAAATATTATTTTCAATATCATTAATATTCTTTATTTGATTGGTTATATTCATTCATTTTTATTCGTTTATATTTAATCTCTGTCACTGTTTCTTCCTCTCTCTCTTTCTCTCTTTCTCTCTATTTCTTTCTGTCTCTCTCTCTCTCCCGCCGTGTCACTGTCATTTCTGTGCATGCAGCATGTTCTATCTATCTATCTACTGTAACTCTCATGACATGGAAACTCTTGAGCATACTCTTACTATCTCTGGTGTGTGCAATTCCAGATCCACTAAGATCCTCCTCTATACTTCCATAACTTGGGATGTTTTCTCTTGTTCTCTGCAGGGACTGATCAAGGAAGAGAATGGCCAGTCTTAAACCTCCTTTACAATTAAAACTACCAACTCGAATTGGATTTCTCTTAAGTTTATATTTAAAAAAACACACATGACAGAACATACATATATATTTATTATATACACAGTTACTCCCAGTGCATTCTCAGTCTCTCAGTCATCTCTCTCTCTCTCTCTCTCTCTCTCTCTCTCTCTCTATCTATCTATCTCTCTTCAATTTATATACAAATACAAACCACAAATTTCTATAAACAGATAGTAGCTCAGTATCAATCATGTATAAATATAAATATATACAGGATGTTGTCTCTCAAACTCAAATATTTTTTTCAGAATTCCACGATTTTTCAGTACACACATTTGTCTCGTTTTTGACGATTTTGAGTATCGACACGGCCGTGCTTTCACGGTTTTGTTTTTCACGATTGAAACTTTTTTGACTATACTTAGTATCTTATGAACAATCGTAAAATTTTTTGCGTTTTGGACAGAGCATCCTTTATGTTTATGTACTTATATATATATATTGTAAGAGAAAAAACTAAATAGTTACATAAATACAACTAAACGCTCTCATATTTATACAAACAAATTTCTTGACTCAATTTGTAAACATACTTGTGGTATGAACAATTTTGAAAATAATATTTAAAATGTACATAAAAATGTATACACAATCTATATCTCTTTTTGTGTATCATTTTCACTAGCGTCATCGACTTTTTTGTTTCCCCCATTGTATCCTCTTCATCCTCCTCTCAAAAAGAAAATCTCCTCAAGACTTTTTGCCTATACTCTTTCTCTATACTTGCTGCAATCTCAAAGGAAACGCCTTTACTTTTTTTTCTCTTCTATATATATACTTGACACTTTTTGTATGATTTTTTCTTTCTCTTTTGTTGAATTTTCCTGGTTGTTCAAAAAAAAAAAAAAACACACATTTTGCTATGTCTCATTTCCTTTTCCTTATTCTCCTTATATTCACTTGGTGACCGTTCCCTGGGGCTACGTGAAAATGTCAGTCTGCGAGAGAAGTCGGATGCTTTTAAATGTCAAGTCAAAAGCCAAACAAAAAATAAAATTCAGAAATTCAGTCATATAATGTTCTCATTTGAGGACATGATATTTTGAAGAAAACAACTCTCTTACAAATATAGGACAATGTTTGGTCATTTTTTTTTTGTATATTGACTGTGCGCAAAGTAAAAAAAAAAAAAGAACACTTCTAGAATTTCTAGCCTGGGAGTATATAATATAAATTATTAAATTTATAAATGTATACTTGAGGAAAGTTATGATGACTTCTTCTTTCTGTCCCTTAAACAAGCTCAAGATTCATTATTTACATGCAGCTGATTTACAAAATGAAAATTCAGAAATGCAACGCTACTATTGCATATGATCAAGTCAAAACTTCAAAATTCAGAATATTTAAAAAAAAAAAAAAACTGAAAACGGAGAGGAGTAAAAAAAACAAGGCTGGTGAAAGCAGTTACCACACAAAACTCTGAGGGGAGGGGGAAAGTTATTGTACACATCCCACTACTACTACTACTACTACTACAGCTATACACCACACTACTGACTGGTACATGGAGGAAACCATAAAATAATTTGATGATCCTTTTTATGATGTGTAATAAATTAATCAAAAAGGAGGTTTCGTCCAATTATCTAAACCAGAATTGTATGAACTATTTATAAATGCACAAGAGAAAATCTTTAGAAACGTTATATAATCAAATGATACAAACGCAATAATACCATGTATTTTGTATTTTTTGTTTGTGCACAAAATATTGAAATGTGAAAATTATATACCCAACTGTACTTATATATGTCTACTAAAATATGCAAATGAGCACAAAAAAAGGAAAACAAACGACTATATATTCCACAATGCAAAAAGGCAAAATTAATGCACTCAAAATTTCAATCCCCATCTTCATTCATATGTCAGTAAATGAAGTCAGAGTTTAAGAATATATATATATATATATAATAGACATATACACATATCTTATATTAAATAGTTAATTTATTGTTAACATATATATTGTATGAATAAGTATATACTTACATGCTTTGGAATTGTTTTCATGTCATAAAAACAGTCTGTATAAGTTTTAAAAAATCTGTTTTTTTGGGGGTAATGTTATAATTTCTAATTATGATTGTCAGCAGAGAGTCACAATAAAGCAATAAGCTTTTTTTTAGTACATTTAAGTAAGTCATTCAACGTTACTTTATGGATGTGATTTTCAAGTACAGAGTAATTACGTTTTATATAAATGTAATAATATTACATATCTATATGTATGCTCGATATATATACAACTGATTTAATATATTCCAAGATATTTTTATGTTTCAGTACGCTCCAAGCTAAAACAATTTCATTATTTATTTTGGACTTGTGATTTTGTTGTGAACAACATTGTATAGAAAAGAACTTATTATACCAAAATTGATATTTATATTATGATTGTAACTATCTTGTAAATTGAAGGAATATATAACTGAGAATGTACACATATAGTGTGTGTGCTTAATTATGAGTCGAGTGGTTGATTATTACAGTCGTTTAACAAAATTGTAACAAAGATATAATTTAATGCGTGTGTACATACAGTATGGATTACAGTTATGCTGTTTTATTATTATTATTATTATTAACACTATTGTACATTTATATAGATATTCGTTGTTATAAAAGAGTCCAAAGAAGAGAGAGGATTGAAAAAAAAGCTAATTGCCCAAAGACTTTGTACTTATTGCTCTGTACATAATACGACAAGGGATCATCTCCCTTTGCTCTATATAATAAGTACATTATAATTATTTAGTTGATGTAAATTGTAATTTATACGTAAAAAAAATAAAAATAAATCCTCTGAAATATCTGTGAAAAGAGAAAAAGGGGCCGGCGAAAGTAATGTTACCACACAGTCTATATGTAAAATTAAAATATGATATGTCAAATATTGTAAAAATAAATCAATGTATTTAAAGTGTTTAATATGAATTTAGTATTTAGTGCATTTAGAGAGAAAACTGGTGTGTGTGTACATACTACTACATACATATATATATATAATATATAACGTATATTTACTTAGGTTGTTCTCATTATTAATGATTAATTGTGAGATAAAACATTACACATATATAGTGACTGTATGTGTGTGTGCTCTCGTGTGTGTACATACTGAATAAGTGTGTACACACACACACGACACGACATAAAAACAACATAGGTAATAAAAAAATATATACTTTAGGTACAATTGTGATGTAGAAGAGCTAAAAAATGTATTGGCTGTGAATGGATTTATTGTTGTTGAAGTTGAAACTTATTGTACAAGTGTGAGGATTTATGTAGGTTATCTAAACTATATAATACCACTGTTAAATACATAAATAATAAGTGAGAACCAACGTAATATATTACTATACAAAAAAAGTCAATCAGTTGAATTTTACCCATGAAGGACCTAAATTATAAACAAGAAAACCCATAGGAAAATATATATCTGATATCATAATGAATTTTTAGTTTTCAATTTACTTGTCTTCGAATATCTTTCAAATACATGTATATAGGAAAGTACATTTGTTATTTAAGGTATATATGTGTAGTTTTATATACCGTACTTTTCTCGGGAGAACAATTTTTTGTTGGCTTTCACAACGTGTGTGGGAAAAGCCTTCAAGTATATTCGTTCGATTTGTTTTCATATTTGATATTATATCAATTTATAAGTGAGCAATTTTTTTGTGAATCTGTTTTAAATGTGTGTCTTTACTATAGTTATATAAGAAAAACAGTCATCATTATTTTAAAATTACCTACTTGTGTGCCCCTTAAAAAGAAGAGAATTCAAGAACTTTTTATTATTAACTAGTGATGTGTGTATATATAGATAAAGTTATTGAAAATTGTAGAAAAACTAAATGTTTTTTAGAAGAGAAGATTTGAGGAAAAAAACGCAGGACGCAGGGAAGTCTTTTGTTATATTTCATTAAAATTTATAATTTGTATATAAAATATATAATTAAATAATTAATTATAGGTATGTGCATATACATAAATAGATGTAATATATAAAATAATATATATTATACAATTGTATCTATAAGTACATATTGATATATTATTATTAAGGACTGTCATGTAGAGTGCTGGCTTTTAAAAAGCAGGTGGATTTCATTATAAAATATACTTATATAGAAACAGGTAGAATTTCGTAGCCTTGGACGATGCATATCATACATAATAATAATAATAATAATAATAATAATATTACAGTTATCAAAATATAATAATAATTTGGTATTAAAACTAAAATACATATTTGTAAAAATGATGTGCATATTAGTATATATAGCGTACATACATAATAGTAGGTATCATATCATAACAATAACTTCATATTTACATTTGTACTTACTACATATATTTCAGTCTCGAAAAGAAAAAAAAGGTTTTGTGATGTATACCTTCATGCATGAGTGTCGTAAATATAATTTTAATATTCTATATACAATATACAAGTATATTCATTTTAAAAAGAGAACGCACATAATATCAAAAAAAATTATGTTTAGGAAACTGAAAATGGTGCAAATATTGAGCACTGAAAAAGATAAAAAGTTATACTGATATATAGAAACAAAGTTCTTTGTATAATTATAATAGGTCAACGTAATAATATTATATACAAACAAAATTCTCTTTTGTCTGGCTTATGGTCTCGGCTCTGGGTTTATGTCATGATGGGTATTTGTCCAGATCGATCTTAGAATTCATTATTGTGGTATAATGAAACAAGTAGATGTTATATTCTTTCTGTTGGCAAAAAAACGACGTTTAGAAAAACAAAGAAAGGCGAAAAAAAAGAAGATCTTTCAAATTTTAAACGGCATATGAAATATTTTGAAGGTGTATTGGAATTAGAAGAAAAAACTTACATTACATAATATGTAATCGTGTAGGTCAACCGTATATTTAGTAGGTAGTTGAATAGGTATAACTTTTTTGTCGTTGGTCGTGTACTTTTGTATCAATTATAATATCATGAGAAGGACTTAGAGATGAGGGACCTCAAAGAATAATTATTATAGAAGGCGAGAAGAATGGACATAGTCTCTCTAGTCCTTCGACCGTTCCGTCCATGAATGAATCAATCAGTTCAATTTTCGGCCCTGTGTAGAAAAACAAAAAACGAGTCTATGTGGGCAACAATTTAGCTATTAATTTTTCCCATTTCATATCCTTTCCCCGCTGTTCTGAAATTTCGCAAAAATAATGACAGTAAAATACAACAAAACAAAGTAGAAGAAAATTACATTCGTCAGGCAGGTGTCCAAAATCTATCTATCATTAGAAAAAATGAATAAAAGGTACAATAAATGTTACATCTATAACGATAAGACTATATCATATACAAAGTTGAAGTTATATACTTTAACGTTGTCTACGAAATGTAAAAGAGTTTATTTCTTCTACCTTTTTTATGTAGGCAACTTTAAAGTGTGTACTAAATTCAATGAAGGCTATATATTAACAGCATTGCTGTGAGAATCACAATTGTTTATGTACCAATAATGCGAGAGAACGTTATATAGTATTCAATTTGAAATATAATCATTTGTAGCTTGTGAATAGTAAGTAATTGAAGGCGAGAAAGCATTATCGTTACGGGTATGCGTAAGATCAGACTTTGTAGATTTCAAACGCGATTATGATGTTACACTTGCATATATTACATAATTGCTACTGTATATATATATGCTTGGAGTTAAAAGAGAAATCGGTATAATACACACATGGTGAATGCACAGAAGTCTAGGCTGGAGAAAGTGCGTTGGATAAAATGAACTTTGTACATTCTTATATAAGGATTAGTATGAATTCTCTCCGCATCAAAAGAAAGAAAACACACATTTGGACTCGTGATTGAAAAAATAATTATAAGATTAAGCTTATAATGCTCAGAATTCATTCGTTTGACCCCTCATAATATATATGTATCTATACATATATGTATCTATACATATTTAGTATCCTTGACTTGATAATATGGAGTTCTCCATAAGAAAAGGGGTGGAAGACGAGTTTTTAGATTAAAAGATATTTGAGTTTTCCTTTTTCGCCGCTTTGGCGCCACGGCGTTTCTCGATGATTTTGTAATTCAAAAATCACAAGAAAGAAATCATCATATATTTTGTTTAAATTTAACTAAACTTTGTAAATTAATTAAAAATATTTACAATCTCTTTGCAAACTTCTAATTTTTTGCATAAAATAGCCCATGTTTTTCTTCATATTACCGTGTAAAAAAGTGAAAACTCGTCTTCCACCCCTTTTCTTATGGAGAACTCTATATAAAATCCTCTTACCAGCTCCTGGCATTTGGACTTTAGAGTGATCAAAACACAGAACCAAAGTTTTTTCTTTTCATTCGATAATTGATTCTCGTAAAGATGCATTTGATATTTGTTATTTATTATACCATTGATTATACCACGTCGTTTTTTGCCGTCGTCTTTAATGTGACGAGTTTGACGATATTTCAGAGCAGATTTTGTGTAGGTGACGTATAGTCTCGATCTGCTGGAACTTGTTACCAGATGCCTTACAAAACAAAGTATGATGAATATATATAGCTTTGTGTAGTGTTAGTAGTATATGCTGCATTCGGAGTGCGCCTTCAAAAAATGCACAACGTGTATAACTTTGTAGACGAGAAAGGGAAAGAGAAAAGGAAAACAAAAAACAACACGTTAAGATGCAAAAAAATAAGTACTTTTCAGCTTTCATCTAAAGGCTAATTGTTTGCTTTAAAAAAGAGAGAAAGAACCGGAACTTTTCATTGTATAATGAAATCATCAAAGGAAAAAGTTCTACTTCATACATACATTCATTCTATGCATGTGAGGAAGAGTCTATATATAGGTTTGTTTTAACTCTTACAGAAAAATCCGTTTATTTGTTCGTTACACAGACTCATTATGATCTTATATCTCATGCTAGTAGGTTCTCATTGAAAAAGTAATACACAAGTGCCCCAAAAACATAAACATCTTTGTTAAACTACTCTACTGTGAATGCCTGCATAGAAACAAATACATATCTTAATGTGCTAGCCCGAAACGAGAAAATGTATATATCATGAATATACTCTACGTAAAATAATAACACTATACAAGTAAATAATAATGGTAATAATGTTAATGGTAAAATAAGTGAATTCTCATGATGTTATGTAAATCCGTGTTTAAGTCTTTGTGAATGTAAACAAGAACAGCCGAAGACTCCTGCCTACTATAAAATATCCCTTTACATCCCATTTCTAATACTACATATTATACTATAGTGATGACTAAAAAATACAAAATAATTCATGATATCTATATATATAAAAATAAATTGATAAATTATTATGTAACAAATAAAAAAAAATTTACTTGGAATAGTAATTATACCAGTTCCACACCTCCTTCTCCTTCAAGAAAAAAAGGCATTCTGTGTACGCTGTATAAAAAAATCCAGTCAAAATGTTTTTATTGTAATCCATTTATTAATATAATTAACTTGACCTATGAACTTGAGACGTGGTGTGTCAATAAACTTTAAAACTTGAAATCTTTGCGAAAATTACAATTCTATCTTACTTCTGAAAAAAACTTAATATATAGTATAATTTATAGATTGACAAGTGAACGTGCTCCTAGCTGGATATTTCTTCGGATGGCTCATCTTCATCACACTTGAGATATTCTTCTGGCATATCATTCAGCATTTTACTGTACTCATCCTCACTCAGTGGGAATGTTCTCTTTTCCCATGGCACAAAGCCCTGTAACAAAAACAACATTCTTAGTAGACATATTCTTCATGTGCCAAATTCATATCGGCAATGATTTGTATTTCATTGGTAGTCCAAAATTATACAAATTTGGCTTTGGTTCATCAAGATTTCATAATGGCTACAAAAACTCGATAGGTCATTGAGGACATTGTTTCGATAATCCATGTCAGCTGGTACATATATGTAGGACTCGCATTTCCTTCACTTTAAAAAGCTACACAATTTAAACCCTCATTGAAAATAGCGTACTTCAGAGTATAAGAAAATGGGCGAATATTATAATATGTATCGAGAAGGGATTCTGTAGAATAGAATATCACATGCAAAATATTTCCATACTCTTCTCTGAGAGATAAATTTAAGAGTTAGAAATATAATAGTAAATATATTAAAGATGTATGTATTATAATTTTTTATTCGTACGTCATCTGACTGCGAGTCCGAATCGTCACTTTTGGTCGCCGACATGGTTCTTCTTCGATCATCAGGATACATCGAAGTTACTTTTAAAGCACTTACAGCAAGCGTGGCTTCAGCAGCGGAAACAACGCCTGATCCCGATCCTGAAATAACTGGAGACGTTAGAATATTTCCTGCACCCGAAGGTGATGCAGGAACACTTCCAGTAAAACTTGTTTGTAAAAGTGGGGTGGGTGAGCTGGTATCCATTCTATCCAAAAACGCGGATGGAGATTTTGAGCGAGGTGACAATAAAAAACTTTCGTGACGGTCAGAGTTCGGTGACATGGCATCTAAAAAAACAAAAGAGTGTTTAAGTTTTCAATATACATTCATAATTATAATTCAGTACGTAATCAAGTTATGGCATTACACTAGAAGACTGTATAGGATAGAGCACAGAGGAATTATTGATTTGTGAACGTATATATACATGTTCTATGGGATAGAGTATAAAAAAGTAAACAAACCTGGTGTTACAGAATCGTAGTAATCTGTTTTTGAATCCGTACGCCGACCTCTGCGATTCATTTTTTTATCCTTCTTATTAAATTTCCGATGTTCTTCTATCTCACTACGTTCATGCCTCGCTTGAATCGCCTCTGTACTTAAGTCTTCTTCATACTTTAAGAAGCACATTTATCAAAGTCATTAGAGAAGGTTCAAAAAACAAAATGAAATTCAAATGCGGTGACAGATTGATTACAAGTAAAAAACTTACATCGGAATCATCCCAACCATTTGTTTTAGGTCGTTTAATACCATTTTTGCCAGGACTATTTAAACCGTTGGTAACCGTTGCTATACGCCAGCTACAATTTATACACAATAGCAATTAATTAATTGTAAATAAACTTATACTTCTACGGTTATTAATTTCGTCAAGGAAGACTTTCTGTGCAAATCTATTAAATGAGCATACCTTGGTGTAATGATTTCTTTGTACTCAATTTTCTCCACTCTAGTGGCTGAGGCAATGCTATATGGAATGACTATGTTGTCTATATCGAATTTTTCCTCTCTTTTCCTCCTAAAACACAACAATACATTATATTTAAGTTAAATTTTAACTTATTGAAAAAATCTAACATTTTTACTGAGAATTACATTGAAATGAAGGGAAAAAATTGAATCCTAACCTGTATCCGTCTTGCATAATTCCAGAAGAATTTCTTCGAGAATACGTGCCACTAGGTGAATCAGGAATGCCATTTTCAAATATATAATCAAAATCCTCATCTTCTTCTTCTTCATCAGAATCATCGTCACTTTCATCGTCGCCCCCTACAATATTAAAAAAGAATAATAAACACACAGTTAAAGTTTTAAAATTACAAATAAATAGAAAAAACCACTGACAAATGGCAAGTGGTATAATATGCCATTTACACATATTATGTGTGTATTTAAATTTAAATAGACGGAACGTATAAGACCTTGCTTACAAATGGCAGATATTGAATTGAACTTTCTTCTTTTATAAGGTGATTTTCCACCACCACCAGTCGAAGCTCTTCTACTTTCAAAATCTATAAAACAAAAAAAAAAGCAAATGAATGGTTAATATTTTAAAAATTGTAAATATAGCGGTAGTGATAAATATGAAAGTAAAATTATTTAGGTAAAGTACTTCGCTTGGTGTATGGTCTTTTAGGAACGATATGTAAGCCTGATAAGGAATTGTTTCGTCTAGGCCTTCCTCTTTTCCTTTTTACAGGTTCAGATGATTCGGATAGTCTTGAATTTGCTGGTGATTCGTTTGTCATTGTTTTAATTAATGCGTCTCGATTAGATGACTTGGTAACCCTTGTCCAACCTTCTCTAGCAATTGATGCATCTATAAGTAATCTTAGAGGCATATCTAGAACACAAACAACAATGATTATGTAGAGGCGTACCAAGGTTTTTCTAGTTGTAATGTCCAGAAGTGAGTACTATAAAACATTTGACTGGAACATAAGAAACATTTTTGAATTCAATTTGTCCGTCAATTTGACATATGCACTACTCACCTTCTTTAACTGCTAAACTTCGATGGTAGGTATTTTCTAGAGTCATAGTGAGATCTTGAATGTCATCAAACACACCACTTATAGTTCTAACTTTTTGTAACCTTCCCGTACACAGTGCACAAAGTTCTGTTCTTCCAAAACAATCACATAATAAACTTGGTCTTTTATCGGGTTGAGCACCCATCTTATGTAAACCCCCCAACTGGAACACTTTTCTTGGGAGATAAGGTTTTAACGGTAAACAACGTCGAGAAACACAAGTAGAGTCAGTATCTGCTTTTACTTTGATACCAAGTACTTCTAAGCCTCCTCCAATTTTACTTTTCCTGCAATTTAAAAATGACCATTTGAAACATTAATTATTGTTGAATATTTATTGAATATACTCTGGACTCAGGACATAACTCTCTTTTTAATGGAAAATGAGATGAGAGCAAGAACTTAAAGCTTATTTTCTTAAGTGTTACTTACTTATCACAGTAATTGGCATGAGTATAATTCTCTCTTGAACTTTCTTTACCATAAGGCCCTTTCCCACTGGTTGTAAAGTTGTTATTGTAGGATGTAGCATCCGGTTTATGTGATATTGTTTCTGTACATAAAATGATTCCATCCAAATTTAAGTTGTTCTGATGAGTCATGGTGACGGGTGGAGGAAGTCGAGGAGTTGAATAGTGACCATTTGGAAGTTGACTCTTCTGTGACCTGTACAAAGAAAAGAGAAATTAAGTAAATATTCAATCATTCTTTTTTTTTATTCATCCAAATGCAGTTTATACTTTAAATTGCGACTTGAAATTGAAATAAAGCAAAAATAAAATAATCATCATTACTTGTCATCAGCAGGTACTTCTTCGGAAGCATATATATGAATAGATGCATTCTTCAGTGAACTAGAAGTTTCAATACTCGGATTCACATTTGTCAGTACAGGGTTGTCATCAAGTATGAATGTAGGTTTAGTGTTTTTTAAATGCCTAACACACACAAAGAAAGAAAAAGAAAAAACATACATAGTATAAGCAATCATACCCGTAAATTATAGTAAGCTATTTCTATAGTTTAAGTTTATCTACACAACGAAAAAAAATCACATGATGTTGTATGAGAGAGCGAGAGAGAAAAGTTCTCGAGATTATGTGTGACGTGTACATCCTAAGTGTAAGGTGAACTTACTTGTGAACTTCGGCTTGTTGCCCGATTCGGAAAGAAACATGTGCTATTGCGTCATGATTCCATAACCACGAGGTAATAGCTTCACTCCGTGCTGTCGCCCACGAATATCTCGGACTTTCAGCCCTGTCATAACAGATAAATTTATTATTAATGTTATAATCTATACAGATTAATTGAATATGAAATAACATGCATATAACTATTTTTTTTATTATAAAAACTTACGGAGGTAAATATTGTATTTTTCTGGGATTACTAAGACTATCATTGTACTTAGGTGCACTCTGGTCATCGGAACTGTTGCTGCCACAACTAGAATCAGTCTCTTCACATTCTCGAGTTAATAATATAGTTTGTCTAATTGCCCTATGTAAATTAGCTGAAAGCCATTCCACTTCATCGGAAACTACTTTGTTAAAATAAAAAGTTATTGAAGGTTCTTTCGAATATTTGCTCTTGCTGTCACTGTCACTCGTCGAATACTCTTCTCCCTCGTCATCCTCCTCCTCTTCTTCTTCGATTTCCTCTTCATCCTCCACAGGAAATTTCTCTACTCCTCCTCCTCTCCCCTCTATTAACTCATCATTTTCATCCTCCTCATCCTCTTCTTCCTCATTATTATGATGATTTTGAATACTTATAATACCATTCCCTCCAGTTCGATTCACTTTTCTTGTTACCCCTGTTGTTTGTTTCTCCTCATTACGATGTCGATGGTGATGATGATGGTGACGATGGTGGTGATGATGATGTTGATGTACTTTTTCTAATAACATTGGATTCTCGTTTATAAAATAATCTTTTGGGCTTTTACTATTATTGTTATTCTGGAGATTTTCATGATTGTTATTAGTAGTAGTATTAGTAGTATTACCAGTCTGCGTATCATCGTTATTATCATTTGTAGAAGACAATCTGTCACTATCGGTTTCAAATTCAATTTTATCAATCATTTGATGAAGCATAGTGAGATCAGTATTAGTGTTATTTTCTTCCCTCCAAAATGACGATTGATTACTGTTATTATTATTATTATTAGTTGTTGAATTATGAGGAGGATCTTCTTTTGGGATAATTGTTGAAGGTGATGATGAGGGGACTGGATGACGAGAAGATGGGGAAGACTCACTCAAGTCATCACGATCACTCACTTCATCACTATCCGTATATGATCGAATAAAAGTATCATATTGACCAACTAGATGTGTACTTAAAATATTTAATTGTAGTGCACAAATTTTATCTATTAATCCTGTACATCGTCTTTGTTGCAAAGACGAAATCTCTTGTACATCCGTTTGTGGCCCCTCACAACTAATACACTTTTTACTTTTTTTCCGCCTTAATTCACTTTTCAACTTGAGTTGAGACGATGAGGATGATGATGATGAGGATGTTCTTCTTCTTGGTGGTGCCAATCCAATGGAATTTGCTTCCATGACGAAGTTCCCGTATCAAAATTGAATAATGATATTCTTCCCGTCATCAATAAATAGTCTATATTAAAATTTACACACACGACTTGACTGATGATGATGATGCGATGCGATGATGTTCATTTATACTTACTTATCGTAAGTTTTCCCACACACAACACAGTCGAAAGATTTTTTTTTGTCGAACAACTTGAAAAACAAAAAAGAAAAGCTTTTCTTATGTAAATAATATATATATATATTATATATGTAAATAAAGATGATAGTGTAACAATGAAGGGCGAGAGAATCAAAAAAACGTAAGAACAAGAAGTTATGATAATAATGAAGAGTTTAACACAAAAAACCTTACTTACGATTGATTATTCTCTTGTAAGTATGTAGTTTTTTTGTTCGTAGGTATAATTTGGTTTGGATAGAAAAACACAAGCCTCACCAAGAAGTTAAAGCTTCTGAACTCAGAGGTAGCCTAGTGGTTCGAGTTGTGAATTTGTCCGGCAAATACGAATTCTCAAAAAATTGGACGAGAAATACGTAGTTCTCTGGCTGTCCATTTTAATTGTGTGTTGTTTATATCAAAAATAATTAAAAACTTTACGAATAATGATTATTTAACTGCAAAATGACTTGATGATATTCGTCATTACATTATATGATTTAATTTGATGCCTAATGTTGAATGAATAGAGTAAATGTGAAATTTCAATTTTCCTCTCTCACCTTGCCCTTGTTCGACTTTGGTGAAATTCATTTTAAATGTAGCATTTTTTGAACAACCTCGAAAATAGTTGCTAAATATATCCATAGTTGGTAATATTTTGAGGCATTTAAAGTTAAGAAAACGCGAGACTCACTTTTTATTATCCTACGCTATACATCTAGAGCAAAAAAAAATGTGTTATCTAATATTATTCCCAAAGGATTTTCTTTTTACAGGGGGTTCGAAATCCTTAATAATTGCTTTGAAAAATTTATTTTCCCCTGTTGGGTGACTAAAAAACAAAATGAAACTGCCCTTTCACCTTTTATTTCCTTGTGTAAGTATTACGAAGTCTTTCTTTCAGAATAGAACTGGCTGGCGGAGACTCAGAATTCCATTTCACCGTATTTTTTAGGTACACTTACTTACAAAATATATTTGTGTCGTCATCATCAAGTGTCTTGATTCCATGCAGAGTCTGCATTGCAGACCCTAACTTTATACACATCTTTCCCAAATTCCAATCCAACTTTTACATACTTTCTTCAATTTTTTTATGTTTCAACATTGCATCGTTTTATTGCAAGCACGATCTCTGGAACGACCATTGGTAAGTATATGTATCTGTATACACAATCATTTCATCTCTCTATATATACTTCAAAATAGTTAAAAAACATATGTTCGTATACATACATACTTACTTACTTACTTACTTAAGTGCTTGCATGCATACAAGATACCATGCACGGACCACCAAAGATGCTAAAAATGATATAAACGCTAGCCGCGTGTAACGATGCCCGATTTTTTGAGCTTTTGTTCCAAGTCGTATATATCCCATCATCATAATATTACGCTATATATATTTATAGGTAGAGTTCATTTTTATTGCACTTTATTGTCACACTGCATAATAAAAACAAATCGAATTGTAGGGTTACGTGGGGTAAGTGTGGTTTGGGGCAAGTGTGGTCGACCACCATTTAAGACTGTTACCAAGAAAATTGATCCCACGTTTGTTTTAGAAATTGAAGTTGAGATCACTTCCGACCTCCTACCAAAGTTTGAGATTCGTACGTTGACTACAAGAGCAGCAGTGCAGGTCAAAGGGACGAGGTCAAAAGAAACTACTTTTTGAATTGCGCGCAATCGTCTTCAATTTGCTGCCATTATGTCAAAACATGATTTTTTAGAAATGTTTTTTGCATGAGCATCAAGTTCAATATTTGCTTATAATATGCCGATCAAGAAAAATGTCAAAATTTGACTCCAAGTATTTAAAAAATTGACGACCACACTTGTCCCTAGATTTCAATAGTTGGGGGCAAGTGTGGACATGTTGTAGATATTGGCTTTGGGGTAAGTGTGGACGTGTTAAAGCATAGGCGAGGAGACACATGAAATAAACACAGGGAAAAGTCCAGTTTAAAGATTCAGTGATAATACAAAATGTCATTAAATAAACTCCTCATCATGGTCCGATATCAACTCACCATTTAATATTTAATTATCACCAAAACTTTTCCAATATTTCCAATTTCATCAGGATTTTCGCACTTATCCTGTTGAAATAAACCTTTGATTGAAGTTGTTTTGATTGTAGACAGGATTTTTCAATTTTTTCTTATTTAAATATACCTAATAATAACTACAATTAAATGACGTATCAAAATATCAACGAAAGGTGACGTTTTAATTGCTCACAAGAGTCAAAAT